>JAEIGI010000119.1:0-95532 GCA_018903615.1 Drosophila neocordata
GATATCCATATCGATATCCATATCGATATCCATATCGATATCCATATCGATATCCATATCGATATCCATATCGATATCCATATCGATATCCATATCGATATCCATATCGATATCCATATCGATATCCATATCGATATCCATATCGATATCCATATCGATATCCATATCGATATCCATATCGATATCCATATCGATATCCATATCGATATCCATATCGATATCCATATCGATATCCATATCGATATCCATATCGATATCCATATCGATATCCATATCGATATCCATATCGATATCCATATCGATATCCATATCGATATCCATATCGATATCCATATCGATATCCATATCGTTATCCATATTGATATCCATATCGATATCCATATCGATATCCATTTCGATATCCATATCGATATCCATATCAACATCCATATCGACATCCTTATGGATATCCATATAGATATGCATATAGATATGCATATCGCTATCCATATCAAAATCCATATCGATATCCATATCGATATCCATATCGATATCCATATCGATATCCATATCGATATCCATATCGATATCCATATCGATATCCATATCGATATCCATATCGATATCCATATCGATATCCATATCGATATCCATCTTATCGATATCGATATCCATATCGATATCCATATCGATATCCATATCATATCCATATCGATATCCATATCGATATCGATATCGATATGGATATCCATATCCATATCGATATCCATATCGATATCCATATCGATATCCATATCGATATCCATATCGATATCCATATCGATATCCATATCGATATCCATATCGATATCCATATCGATATCCATATCGATATCCATATCGATATCCATATCGATATCCATATCGATATCCATATCGATATCCATATCGATATCCATATCGATATCCATATCGATATCCATATCGATATCCATATCGATATCCATATCGATATCTATATCGATATCCAAATCGTTATCCATATCAACATCCATATCGACATCCTTATGGATATCCATATAGATATGCATATCGATATGCATATCGCTATCCATATCGAAATCCATATCGATATCCATATCGATATCCATATCGATATCCATATCGTTATCCATATCGATATCCATATCGATATCCATATCGATATCCATATCGATATCCATATCGATATCCATATCGATATCCATATCGATATCCATATCGATATCCATATCGATATCCATATCGATATCCATATCGATATCCATATCATATGGATATCCATATCGATATCCATATCGATATCCATATCGATATCCATATCGATATCCATATCGATATCCATATCGATATCCATATCGATATCCATATCGATATCCATATCGATATCCATATCGATATCCATATCGATATCCATATCGATATCCATATCGATATCCATATCGATATCCATATCGATATCCATATCGATATCCATATCGATATCCATATCGATATCCATATCGATATCCATATCGATATCCATATCGATATCCATATCGATATCCATATCGATATCCATATCGATATCCATATCGATATCCATATCGATATCCATATCGATATCCATATCGATATCCATATCGATATCCATATCGATATCCATATCGATATCCATATCGATATCCATATCGATATCCATATCGATATCCATATCGATATCCATATCGATATCCATATCGATATCCATATCGATATCCATATCGATATCCATATCGATATCCATATCGATATCCATATCGATATCCATATCGATATCCATATCGATATCCATATCGATATCCATATCGATATCCATATCGATATCCATATCGATATCCATATATCGATATCCATATCGATATCCATATCGATATCCATATCGATATCCATATCGATATCCATATCGATATCCATATCGATATCCATATCGATATCCATATCGATATCCATATCGATATCCATATCGATATCCATATCGATATCCATATCGATATCCATATCGATATCCATATCGATATCCATATCGATATCCATATCGATATCCATATCGATATCCATATCGATATCCATATCGATATCCATATCGATATCCATATCGATATCCATATCGATATCCATATCGATATCCATATCGATATCCATATCGATATCCATATCGATATCCATATCGATATCCATATCGATATCCATATCCATATCGATATCCATATCGATATCCATATCGATATCCATATCGATATCCATATCGATATCCATATCGATATCCATATCGATATCCATATCGATATCATATCATATCGATATCCATATCGATATCCATATCGATATCCATATCGATATATATATCGATATCCATATCGATATATATATCGATATCCATATCGATAACCATATCCACATCGGCATCCATATCGATCCATATCGATACATATCGATATCCATATCGATCCATATCGATATCCATATCGATATCCATATCGATATCCATATCGATATCCATATCGATATCCATATCGATATCCATATCGATATCCATATCGATATCCATATCGATATCCATATCGATATCCATATCGATATCCATATCGATATCCATATCGATATCCATATCGATATCCATATCGATATCCATATCGATATCCATATCGATATCCATATCGATATCCATATCGATATCCATATCGATATCCATATCGATATCCATATCGATATCCATATCGATATCCATATCGATATCCATATCGATATCCATATCGATATCCATATCGATATCCATATCGATATCCATATCGATATCCATATCGATATCCATATCGATATCCATATCGATATCCATATCGATATCCATATCGATATCCATATCGATATCCATATCGATATCCATATCGATATCCATATCGATATCCATATCGATATCCATATCGATATCCATATCGATATCCATATCGATATCCATATCGATATCCATATCGATATCCATATCGATATCCATATCGATATCCATATCGATATCCATATCGATATCCATATCGATATATCGATATCCATATCGATATCCATATCGATATCCATATCGATATCCATATCGATATCCATATCGATATCCATATCGATATCCATATCGATATCCATATCGATATCCATATCGATATCCATATCGATATCCATATCGATATCCATATCGATATCCATATCGATATCCATATCGATATCCATATCGATATCCGATATCCATATCGATATCCATATCGATATCCATATCGATATCCATATCGATATCCATATCGATATCCATATCGATATCCATATCTATATCCATATCGATATCCAAATCGATATCCCTATCGATATCCACATAAAAATCCACTTCGAAGTCCATATCGATATCTATATCGATATCCAAATCGTTATCCATATCAACATCCATATCGACATCCTTATGGATATCCATATAGATATGCATATAGATATGCATATCGCTATCCATATCAAAATCCATATCGATATCCATATCGATATCCATATCAATATCCATATCGTTATCCATATCGATATCCATATCGATATCCATATCGATATCCATTTCGATATCCATATCGATATCCATATCGATATCCATATAGATATCCATATCCATATCCATTTTAATATCCATATCGATCCATATCAATATCCATATCGATATTCATATCGATATCCAAATCAATATGCATATCGATGTCCATATTCATATCGATATGCATAACCATATCCAAATCGATATCCATATCTTTATCTATATCGATATCCACATCGATATAAATATCGGTATCCATATCGATATCCATATCGATATCCATATCGATATCCATATCGATATCCATATCGATATCCATATCGATATCCATATCGATATCCATATCGATATCCATATCGATATCCATATCGATATCCATATCGATATCCATATCGATATCCATATCGATATCCATATCGATATCCATATATCGATATCCATATCGATATCCATATCGATATCCATATCGATATATCATATCGATATCCATATCGATATCCATATCGATATCCATATCGATATCCATATCGATATCCATATCGATATCCATATCGATATCCATATCGATATCCATATCGATATCCATATCGATATCCATATCGATATCCATATCGATATCCATATCGATATCCATATCGATATCCATATCGATATCCATATCGATATCCATATCGAAATCCATATCGATATCCATATCGATATCCATATCGATATGCATATCGATATGCATATCGATATCCATATCAATATCCATATCGATATCCATATCGATATCCATATCGATATCCATATCGATATCCATATCGATATCCATATCGATATCCATATCGATATCCATATCGATATCCATATCGATATCCATATCGATATCCATATCGATATCCATATATCCATATCCATATCGATATCCATATCGATATCCATATCGATATCCATATCGATATCCATATCGATATCCATATCGATATCCATATCGATATCCATATCGATATCCATATCGATATCCATATCGATATCCATATCGATATCCATATCGATATCCATATCGATATCCATATCGATATCCATATCGATATCCATATCGATATCCATATCGATATCCATATCGATATCCATATCGATATCCATATCGATATCCATATCGATATCCATATAGATATCCATATCGATATCCATATCGATATCCATTTTTATATGCATATCGATATCCAAATCGATATGCATATCAATATCCATATCCATATCGACATACTTATCGATATTCATATCGATATCCATATCGATATCCATATCGAAATCCAAATCGATATCCATATCGATATCCATATCGATATCCACATCGATATCCATATAAAAATCCACATCGAAATAAATATCTATATCGATATCGATATCCACATCGGTATCCATATCGATATCCATATCGATATCCATATCGATATCCATATCGATATCCATATCGATATCCAAATCGATATCCATATTGATATCCATATCGATATCCATATCGATATTCACATCGATATCCATATCGATATCCATATCTATATCCATATCGATATCCATATCAATATCCATATCGATATCCATATCGATATCCAAATCGATATGCATATCGATATCTATATCCATATCGATATCCATATCGATATCCATATCGTATATCCATATCGATATCCATATCTATATCCATATCGATATCCATATCTATATCCATATCGATATCCATATCGATATCCATTACTATATCCATATCGATATCCATATCGATATCCATATCGATATCCATATCGATATCCATATCGATATCCATATCGATATCCATATCGATATCCATATCGATATCCATATCGATATCCATATCGATATCCATATCGATATCAGTATCGATATACATATCGATACCCATATAGATATCCATATCGATATATTTTTTAATATCCATATCGATCCATTTAGAAATCCATTTCGATATCCATATCGATATCCATATCGATATCCATATCGATATCCATATCGAAATCCATATCGATATCCATATCGATATAAATTATAGATATCCATATCGATATCCATATCGATATCCATATCGATATCCATATCGATATCCATATCGATATCCATATCGATATCCATATCGATATCCATATCGATATCCATATCGATATCCATATCGATATCCATATCGATATCCATATCGATATCCATATCGATATCCATATCGATATCCATATCGATATCCGTATCGATATCCATATCGATATCCATATCGATATCCATATAGATATGCATATAGATATGCATATCGATATCCATATCAATATCCATATCGAAATCCATATCGATATCCATATCGATATCCATATCGATATCCATATCGATATCCATATCGTTATCCATATCGAAATCCATATCGACATCCGTATGGAATCCATATAGATATGCCTATCGCTATCCATATCAAAATCCACATCGAAATCCATATCGATATCCATATCGAAATCCACATCGATATGCATATCGATATCTATATCGATATCCAAATCGATATGCATATCGATATCCATATCGATATCCATATCGATATCCATATCGATATCCATATCGATATCCATATCGATATCCATATCGATATCCATATCGATATCCATATCGATATCCATATCGATATCCATATCGATATCCATATCGATATCCATATCGATATCCATATCGATATCCATATCGATATCCATATCGATATCCATATCGATATCCATATCGATATCCATATCGATATCCATATCGATATCCATATCGATATCAGTATCGATATACATATCGATATCCATATAAATATCCATATCGATATCCATTTTATTATCCATATCGATATCCATATCGATATCCATATCGATATCCATATCGATATCCATATCGATATCCATATCGAAATCCATATCGATATCCATATCGATATCCATAACGATATCCATATCAATATCCATGTCGATATCAATTATAGATATCCATATCGATATCCATATCGATATCCATTTTAATATGCATATCGATATGCATATCGATATCCAAATCGATATGCATATCGTTATCCATATCCATATCGATATCCATATCGATATCCATATCGATATCCATATCGATATCCATATCGATATCCATATCGATATCCATATCGATATCCATATCGATATCCATATCGATATCCTTATCTATATCCATATCGATATCCATATCGATATCCATATCGATATCCATATCGATATCCATATCGATATCCATATCGATATCCATATCGATATCCATATCGATATCCATATCGATATCCATATCGATATCCATATCGATATCCATATCGATATCCATATCGATATCCATATCGATATCCATATCGATATCCATATCGATATCCATATCGATATCCATATCGATATCCATATCGATATCCATATCGATATCCATATCGATATCCATATCGATATCCATATCGATATCCATATCGATATCCATATCGATATCCATATCGATATCCATATCGATATCCATATCGATATCCATATCGATATCCATATCGATATCCTTATCTATATCCATATCGATATCCTTATCCATATCGATATCCATATCGATATCCATATCGATATCCATATCGATATCCATATCGATATCCATATCGATATCCATATCGATATCCATATCGATATCCATATCGATATCCATATCGATATCCATATCGATATCCGTATCGATATCCATATCGATATCCATATCGATATCCATATCGATATCCATATCGATATCCATATCGCTATCCATATCAAAATCCATATCGATATCCATATCGGTATCCATATCGATATCCATATCGTTATCCATATCGATATCCATATCGATATCCATATCGATATCCATTTCGATATCCATATCGATATCCATATCGATATCCATATCGATATCCATATAGATATCCATATCGATATACATTTTAATATCCATATCGATCCATATCGATATCCATATCGATCCATATCGATATCCACATCGAAATCCATATCGATATCTATATCGATATCCATATCGTTAGCCGTATCGAAATCCATATCGACATCCGTATGGATATCCATATAGATATTCATATAGATATCGATATCCAAATCGATATTCACATCGATATCCATATAAAAATCCACATTAAAATCCATATCGATATCTATATCGATATCCATATCGTTAGCCATATCGAAATCCATATAGACATCCGTATGGATATCCATATAGATATGCATATAGATATGCATATCGCTATCCATATCAAAATCCACATCGAAATCCATATCGATATCCATATCGATATCCATATCGTTATTCATATCGATATTCATATCAATATCCATATCGACGTCCATATCGATATCCATATCGAAATCCACATCGATATCCATATCGATATCCATATCGATATCCATATCGATATCCATATCGATATCCATATCGATATCCATATCGATATCCATATCGATATCCATATCGATATCCATCGATATCCATATCGATATCCATATCGATATCCATATCCATATCGATATCCATATCCATATCGATATCCATATCGAAATCCAAATCGATATCCATATCGATATCCATATCGATATCCACATCGATATCCATATAAAAATCCACATCGAAATCCATATCGATATCTATATTGATATCCATATCGTTATCCATATCGAAATCCATATCGACATCCGTATGGATATCCATATAGATATCCATATAGATATGCATATCGATATCCATATCGAAATCCATATCGATATCCATATCGATATCCATATCGATATCCATATCGATATCCATATCGTTATCCATATCGAAATCCATATCGACATCCGTATGGAATCCATATAGATATGCATAAAGATATGCATATCGCTATCCATATCAAAATCCACATCGAAATCCATATCGATATAAAAATCGAAATCCACATCGATATGCATATCGATATCCATATCGATATCTATATCGATATCCATATCGATATCCATATCGATATCCATATCGATATCCATATCGATATCCATATCGATATCCATATCGATATCCATATCGATATCCATATCGATATCCATATCGATATTCATATCGATATCCATATCGATATCCATATCGATATCCATATCGATATCCATATCGATATCCATATCGATATCCATATCGATATCCATATCGATATCCATATCGATATCCATATCGATATCCATATCGATATCCATATCGATATCCATATCGATATCCATATCGATATCCATATCGATATCCATATCGATATCCATATCGATATCCATATCGATATCCATATCGATATCCATATCGATATCCATATCGATATCCATATCGATATCCATATCGATATCCATATCGATATCCATATCGATATCCATATCGATATCCATATCGATATCCATATCGATATCCATATCGATATCCATATCGATATATATCGATATCCATATCGATATCCATATCGATATCTATATCCATATCGATATCCATATCGATATCCATATCGATATCCATATCGATATCCATATCGATATATATCCATATCGATATCCATATCGATATCCATATCGATATCCATATCGATATCCATATCGATATCCATATATCGATATCCATATCGATATCCATATCGATATCCATATCGATATCCATATCGATATCCATATCGATATCCATATCGATATCGATATCCATATCGATATCCATATCGATATCCATATCGATATCCATATCGATATCCATATCGATATCCATATCGATATCCATATCGATATCCATATCGATATCCATATCGATATCCATATCGATATCCATATCGATATCCATATCGATATATCCATATCGATATCCATATCGATATCCATATCGATATCCATATCGATATCCATATCGATATCCATATCGATATCCATATCGATATCCATATCGATATCCATATCGATATCCATATCGATATCCATATCGATATCCATATCGATATCCATATCGATATCCATATCGATATCCATATCGATATCAGTATCGATATACATATCGATACCCATATAGATATCCATATCGATATATTTTTTAATATCCATATCGATCCATTTAGATATCCATATCGATATCCATATCGATATCCATATCGATATCCATATCGATATCCATATCGATATCCATATCGATATCCATATCGATATCCATATCGATATCCATATCGATATCCATATCGATATCCATATCGATATCCATATCGATATCCATATCGATATCCATATCGATATCCATATCGATATCCATATCGATATCCATATCGATATCCATATCGATATCCATATCGATATCCATATCGATATCCATATCCATATCCATATCGATATCCATATCGATATCCATATCGATATCCATATCGATATCCATATCGATATCCATATCGATATCCATATCGATATCCATATCGATATCCATATCGATATCCATATCGATATCCATATCGATATCCATATCGATATCCATATCGATATCCATATCGATATCCATATCGATATATATATCGATATCCATATCGATATCCATATCGATATCCATATCGATATCCATATCGATATCCATATCGATATCCATATCGATATCCATATCGATATCCATATCGATATTCATATCGATATCCATATCGATATCCATATCGATATCCATATCGATATCCATATCGATATCCATATCGATATCCATATCGATATCCATATCGATATCCATATCGATATCCATATCGATATCCATATCGATATCCATATCGATATCCATATCGATATCCATATCGATATCCATATCGATATCCATATCGATATCCATATCGATATCCATATCGATATCCATATCGATATCCATATCGATATCCATATCGATATCCATATCGATATCCATATCGATATCCATATCGATATCCATATCGATATCCATATCGATATCCATATCGATATCCATATCGATATCCATATCGATATCCATATCGATATCCATATCGATATCCATATCGATATCCATATCGATATCCATATCGATATCCATATCGATATCCATATCGATATCCATATCGATATCCATATCGATATCCATATCGATATCCATATCGATATCCATATCGATATCCATATCGATATCCATATCGATATCCATATCGATATCCATATCGATATCCATATCGATATCCATATCGATATCCATATCGATATCCATATCGATATCCATATCGATATCCATATCGATATCCATATCGATATCCATATCGATATCCATATCGATATCCATATCGATATCCATATCGATATCCATATCGATATCCATATCGATATCCATATCGATATCCACATCGATATCCATATCGATACCCATATAGATATCCATATCGATATCCATATCGATATCCATATCGATATCCATATCGATATCCATATCGATATCCATATCGATATCCATATCGATATCCATATCGATATCCATATCGATATCCATATCGATATCCATATCGATATCCATATCGATATCCATATCGATATCCATATCGATATCCATATCGATATCCATATCGATATCCATATCGATATCCATATCGATATCCATATCGATATCCATATCGATATCCATATCGATATCCATATCGATATCCATATCGATATCCATATCGATATCCATATCGATATCCATATCGATATCCATATCGATATCCATATCGATATCCATATCGATATCCATATCGATATCCATATCGATATCATATCGATATCCATATCGATATCCATATCGATATCCATATCGATATCCATATCGATATCCATATCGATATCCATATCGATATCCATATCGATATCCATATCGATATCCATATCGATATCCATATCGATATCCATATCGATATCCATATCGATATCCATATCGATATCCATATCGATATCCATATCGATATCCATATCGATATCCATATCGATATCCATATCGATATCCATATCGATATCCATATCGATATCCATATCGATATCCATATCGATATCCATATCGATATCCATATCGATATCCATATCCATATATATCCATATCGATATCCATATCGATATCCATATCGATATCCATATCGATATCCATATCGATATCCATATCGATATCCATATCGATATCCATATCGATATCCATATCGATATCCATATCGATATCCATATCGATATCCATATCGATATCCATATCGATCATCCATATCCATATCGATATCCATATCGATATCCATATCGATATCCATATCGATATCCATATCGATATCCATATCGATATCCATATCGATATCCATATCGATATCCATATCGATATCCATATCGATATCCATATATCGATATCCTATCGATATCCATATCGATATCCATATCGATATCCATATCGATATCCATATCGATATCCATATCGATATCCATATCGATATCCATATCGATATCCATATCGATATCCATATCGATATCCATATCGATATCCATATCGATATCCATATCGATATCCATATCGATATCCATATCGATATCCATATCGATATCCATATCGATATCCATATCGATATCCATATCGATATCCATATCGATATCATATCGATATCCATATCGATATCCATATCGATATCCATATCGATATCCATATCGATATCCATATCGATATCCATATCGATATCCATATCGATATCCATATCGATATCCATATCGATATCCATATCGATATCCATATCGATATCCATATCGATATCCATATCGATATCCATATCGATATCCATATCGATATCGATATCCATATCGATATCCATATCGATATCCATATCGATATCCATATCGATATCCATATCGATATCCATATCGATATCCATATCATATCGATATCCATATCGATATCCGTATCGATATCCGATATCCATATCGATATCCATATCGATATCCATATCGATATCCATATCGATATCCATATCGATATCCATATCGATATCCATATCGATATCCATATCGATATCCATATCGATATCCATATCGATATCCATATCGATATCCATATCGATATCCATATCGATATCCATATCGATATCCATATCGATATCCATATCGATATCCATATCGATATCCATATCGATATCCATATCGATATCCATATCGATATCCATATCGATATCCATATCGATATCCCATATCGATATCCATATCGATATCCATATCGATATCCATATCGATATCCATATCGATATCCATATCGATATCCATATCGATATCCATATCGATATATATCATATCCATATCGATATCCATATCGATATCCATATCGATATCCATATCGATATCCATATCGATATCCATATCGATATCCATATCGATATCCATATCGATATCCATATCGATATCCATATCGATATCCATATCGATATCCATATCGATATCCATATCGATATCCATATCGATATCCATATCGATATCCATATCGATATCCATATCGATATCCATATCGATATATCCATATCGATATCCATATCGATATCCATATCGATATCCATATCGATATCCATATCGATATCCATATCGATATCCATATCGATATCCATATCGATATCCATATCGATATCCATATCGATATCCATATCGATATCCATATCGATATCCATATCGATATCCATATCGATATCCATATCGATATCCATATCGATATCCATATCGATATCCATATCGATATCCATATCGATATCCATATCGATATCCATATCGATATCCATATCGATATCCATATCGATATCCATATCGATATCCATATCGATATCCATATCGATATCCATATCGATATCCATATCGATATCCATATCGATATCCATATCGATATCCATATCGATATCCATATCGATATCCATATCGATATCCATATCGATATCCATATCGATATCCATATCGATATCCATATCGATATCCATATCGATATCCATATCGATATCCATATCGATATCCATATCGATATCCATATCGATATCCATATCGATATCCATATCGATATCCATATCGATATCCATATCGATATCCATATCGATATCCATATCGATATCCATATCGATATCCATATTCATATCCATATCGATATCCATATCGATATCCCTATCGATATTCATATCGATATTCATATCGATATCCATTATCGATATCCATATCGATATCCATATCGATATCCATATCGATATCCATATCGATATCCATATCGATATCCATATCGATATCCATATCGATATCCATATTGATATCCATATCGATATCCATATCGATATCCATATCGATATCCATATCGATATCCATATCGATATCCATATCGATATCCATATCGATATTCATATCGATATCCATATCGATATCCATATCGATATCCATATCGATATCCATATCGATATCCATATCGATATCCGTATCGATATCCATATCGATATCCATATCGATATCCATATCGACATCCATATCGATATCCATATCGATATCCATATCGATATTCATATCGATATCCATATCGATATCCATATCGATATCCATATCGATATCCATATCGATATCCATATCGATATTCATATCGATATCCATATCGATATCCATATCGATATCCATATCGATATCCATATCGATATCCATATCGATATCCATATCGATATCCATATCGATATCCATATCGATATCCATATCGATATCCATATCGATATCCATATCGATATCCATATCGATATCCATATCGATATCCATATCGATATCCATATCGATATCCATATCGATATCCATATCGATATCCATATCGATATCCATATCGATATCCATATCGATATCCATATCGATATCCATATCGATATCCTTATCGATATCCACATCGATATCCATATCGATATCCATATCGATATCCATATCGATATCCATATCGATATCCATATCGATATCCATATCGATATCCATATCGATATCCATATCGATATCCATATCGATATCCATATCGATATCCATATCGATATCCATATCGATATACATATCGATATCCATATCGATATCCATATCGATATCCATATCGATATCCATATCAATATCCATATCGATATCCATATCGATATCCATATCGATATCCATATCGATATCCATATCGATATCCTTATCGATATCCATATCCATATCGATATCCATATCGATATCCATATCGATATCCATATCGATATCCATATCGATATCCATATCGATATCCATATCGATATCCATATCGATATCCATATCGATATCCATATCGATATCCATATCGATATCCATATCGATATCCATATCGATATCCATATCGATATCCATATCTATATCCATATCGATATCCATATCGATATCCATATCTATATCCATATCGATATCCATATCGATATCCATATCGATATCCATATCGATATCCTTATCGATATCCATATCGATATCCATATCGATATCCATATCGATATCCATATCGATATCCATATCGATATCCATATCGATATCCATATCGATATCCATATCGATATCCATATATATATCCATATCGATATCCATATCGATATCCATATCGATATCCATATCGATATCCATATCGATATCCATATCGATATCCATATCGATATCCATATCGATATCCATATCGATATCCATATCGATATCCATATCGATATCCATATCGATATCCATATCGATATCCATATCGATATCCATATCGATATCCATATCGATATCCATATCGATATCCATATCGATATCCATATCTATATCCATATCGATATCCATATCGATATCCATATCGATATCCATATCGATATCCATATCGATATCCATATCGATATCCATATCGATATCCATATCGATATCCATATCGATATCCATATCGATATCCATATCGATATCCATATCGATATCCATATCGATATCCATATCGATATGCATATCGATATCCATATCGATATCCATATCGATATCCATATCGATATCCATATCGATATCCATATCGATATCCATATCGATATCCATATCGATATCCATATCGATATCCATATCGATATCCATATCGATATCCATATATCGATATCCATATCGATATCCATATCGATATCCATATCGATATCATATCGATATCCATATCGATATCCATATCGATATCCATATCGATATCCATATCGATATCCATATCGATATCCATATCGATATCCATATCGATATCCATATCGATATCCATATCGATATCCATATCGATATCCATATCGATATCCATATCGATATCCATATCGATATCCATATCGATATCCATATCGATATCCATATCGATATCCATATCGATATCCATATCGATATCCATATCGATATCCATATCGATATCCATATCGATATCCATATCGATATCCATATCGATATCCATATCGATATCCATATCGATATCCATATCGATATCCATATCGGTATATATCCATATCGATATCCATATCGATATCCATATCGATATCCATATCGATATCCATATCGATATCCATATCGATATCCATATCGATATCCATATCGATATCCATATCGATATATCCATATCGATATCCATATCGATATCCATATCGATATCCATATCGATATCCATATCGATATCCATATCGATATCCATATCGATATCCATATCGATATCCATATCGATATCCATATCGATATCCATATCGATACCCATATCGATATCCATATCGATATCCATATCGATATCCATATCGATATCCATATCGATATCCATATCGATATCCATATCGATATCCATATCGATATCCATATCGATATCCATATCGATATCCATATCGATATCCATATCGATATCATACGATATCCATATCGATATCCATATCGATATCCATATCGATATCCATATCGATATCCATATCGATATCCATATCGATATCCATATCGATATCCATATCGATATCCATATCGATATCCATATCGATATCCATATCGATATCCATATCGATATCCATATCGATATCCATATCGATATCCATATCGATATCCATATCGATATCCATATCGATATCCATATCGATATCCATATCGATATCCATATCGATATCCATATCGATATCCATATCGATATCCATATCGATATCCATATCGATATCCATATCGATATCCATATCGATATCCATATCGATATCCATATCGATATCCATATCGATATCCATATCGATATCCATATCGATATCCATATCGATATCCATATCGATATCCATATCGATATCCATATCGATATCCATATCGATATCCATATCGATATCCATATCGATATCCATATCGATATCCATATCGATATCCATATCGATATCCATATCATATATCCATATCGATATCCATATCGATATCCATATCGATATCCATATCGATATCCATATCGATATCCATATCGATATCCATATCGATATCCATATCGATATCCATATCGATATCCATATCGATATCCATATCGATATCCATATCGATATCCATATCGATATCCATATCGATATCCATATCGATATCCATATCGATATCCATATCGATATCCATATCGATATCCATATCGATATCCATATCGATATCCATATCGATATCCATATCGATATCCATATCGATATCCATATCGATATCCATATCGATATCCATATCGATATCCATATCGATATCCATATCGATATCCATATCGATATCCATATCGATATCCATATCGATATCCATATCGATATCCATATCGATATCCATATCGATATCCATATCGATATCCATATCGATATCCATATCGATATCCATATCGATATCCATATCGATATCCATATCGATATCCATATCGATATCCATATCGATATCCATATCGATATCCATATCGATATCCATATCGATATCCATATCGATATCCATATCGATATCCATATCGATATCCATATCGATATCCATATCGATATCAGTATCGATATACATATCGATACCCATATAGATATCCATATCGATATATTTTTTAATATCCATATCGATCCATTTAGATATCCATATCGATATCCATATCGATATCCATATCGAAATCCATATCGATATCCATATCGATATAAATTATAGATATCCATATCGATATCCATATCGATATCCATATCGATATCCATATCGATATCCATATCGATATCCATATCGATATCCATATCGATATCCATATCGATATCCATATCGATATCCATATCGATATCCATATCGATATCCATATCGATATCCATATCGATATCCATATCGATATCCATATCGATATCCATATCGATATCCATATCGATATCCATATCGATATCCATATCGATATCCATATCGATATCCATATCGATATCCATATCGATATCCATATCGATATCCATATCGATATCCATATCGATATCCATATCGATATCCATATCGATATCCATATCGATATCCATATCGATATCCATATCGATATCCATATCGATATCCATATCGATATCCATATCGATATCCATATCGATATCCATATCGATATCCATATCGATATCCATATCGATATCCATATCGATATCCATATCGATATCCATATCGATATCCATATCGATATCCATATCGATATCCATATCGATATCCATATCGATATCCATATCGATATCCATATCGATATCCATATCGATATCCATATCGATATCCATATCGATATCCATATCGATATCCATATCGATATCCATATCGATATCCATATCGATATCCATATCGATATCCATATCGATATCCATATCGATATCCATATCGATATCCATATCGATATCCATATCGATATCCATATCGATATCCATATCGATATCCATATCGATATCCATATCGATATCCATATCGATATCCATATCGATATCCATATCGATATCCATATCGATATCCATATCGATATCCATATCGATATCCATATCGATATCCATATCGATATCCATATCGATATCCATATCGATATCCATATCGATATCCATATCGATATCCATATCGATATCCATATCGATATCCATATCTATATCCATATCGATATCCATATCGATATCCATATCGATATCCATATCGATATCCATATCGATATCCATATCGATATCCATATCGATATGCATATCGATATCCATATCGATATCCATATCGATATCCATATCGATATCCATATCGATATCCATATCGATATCCATATCGATATCCATATCGATATCCATATCGATATCCATATCGATATCCATATCGATATCCATATCGATATCCATATCGATATCCATATCGATATCCATATCGATATCCATATCGATATCCATATCGATATCCATATCGATATCCATATCGATATCCATATCGATATCCATATCGATATCCATATCGATATCCATATCGATATCCATATCGATATCGATATCCATATCGATATCCATATCGATATCCATATCGATATCCATATCGATATCCATATCGATATCCATATCGATATCCATATCGATATCCATATCGATATCCATATCGATATCCATATCGATATCCATATCGATATCCATATCGATATCCATATCGATATCCATATCGATATCCATATCGATATCCATATCGATATCATATCGATATCCATATCGATATCCATATCGATATCCATATCGATATCCATATCGATATCCATATCGATATCCATATCGATATCCATATCGATATCCATATCGATATCCATATCGATATCCATATCGATATCCATATCGATATCCATATCGATATCATATCGATATCCATATCGATATCCATATCGATATCCATATCGATATCCATATCGATATCCATATCGATATCCATATCGATATCCATATCGATATCCATATCGATATCCATATCGATATCCATATCGATATCGATATCCATATCGATATCCATATCGATATCCATATCGATATCCATATCGATATCCATATATCCATATCGATATCCATATCGATATCCATATCGATATCGATATCCATATCGATATCCATATCGATATCCATATCGATATCCATATCGATATCCATATCGATATCCATATCGATATCCATATCGATATCCATATCGATATCCATATCGATATCCATATCGATATCCATATCGATATCCATATCGATATCCATATCGATATCCATATCGATATCCATATCGATATCCATATCGATATCCATATCGATATCCATATCGATATCCATATCGATATCCATATCGATATCCATATCGATATCCATATCGATATCCATATCGATATCCATATCGATATCCATATCGATATCCATATCGATATCCATATCGATATCCCTATCGATATCCATATCGATATCCATATCGATATCCATATCGATATCCATATCGATATCCATATCGATATCCATATCGATATCCATATCGATATCCATATCGATATCCATATCGATATCCATATCGATATCCATATCGATATCCATATCGATATCCATATCGATATCCATATCGATATCATAATCGATATCCATATCGATATCCATATCGATATCCATATCGCTATCCATATCGATATCCATATCGATATCCATATCGATATCCATATCGATATCCACATCGATATGCATATCGATATCCATATCGATATCCATATCGATATCCATATCGATATCCATATCGATATCCATATCGATATCCATATCGATATCCATATCGATATCCATATCGATATCCATATCGATATCCATATCGATATCCATATCTATATCCATATCGATATCCATATCGATATCCATATCGATATCCATATCGATATCCATATCGATATCCATATCGATATCCATATCGATATCCATATCGATATCCATATCGATATCCATATCGATATCCATATCGATATCCATATCGATATCCATTTCGATATCCATATCGATATCCATATCGATATCCATATCGATATCCATATCGATATCCATATCGATATCCATATCGATATCCATATCGATATCCATATCGATATCCATATCGATATCCATATCGTTATCCATATCGATATCCATATCGATTCATATCGATATCCATATCGATATCCATATCGATATCCATATCGATATCCATATCGATTATCATATCGATATCCATATCGATATCCATATCGATATACATATCGATATCCATATCGATATTCATATCGATATCCATATCGATATCCATATCGATATCCATATCGATATCCATATCGATATCCATATCGATATCCATATCGATATCCATATGCATATCGATATTTATATCGATATCCATATCGATATCCATGTCGATATCCATATTGATATCCATATCGATATCCATGTCGATATCCATATCGATATCCATATCGATATCCATATCGATATCCATATCGATATCCATATCGATATCCAAATCGATATCCATATCGATATCCATATCGATATCCATATCGATATCCATATCGATATCCATATCGATATCCATATCGATATCCATATCGATATCCATATCGATATCCATATCGATATCCATATCGATATCCATATCGATATCCATATGCATATCGATATTTATATCGATATCCATATCGATATCCATGTCGATATCCATATTGATATCCATATCGATATCCATGTCGATATCCATATCGATATCCATATCGATATCCATATCGATATCCATATCGATATCCATATCGATATCCATATCGATATCCATATCGATATCCATATCGATATCCATATCGATATCCATATCGATATCCATATCGATACCCATATCGATATCCATATCGATATCCATATCGATATATTTATTCAATATCCATATCGACATCGATATCCATATCGATATCCATATCGATATCCATATCGATATCCATATCGATATCCATATCGATATCCATATCGATATCCATATCGATATCCATATCGATATCCATATCGATATCCATATCGATATCCATATCGATATCCATATCGATATCCATATCGATATCCATATCGTATATCATATCGATATCCATATCGATATTCATATCGATATCCATATCGATATCCATATCGATATCCATATCGATATCCATATCAATATCCATATCGATATCCATATCCATATATCCATATCATATCGATATCCATATCCATATCGATATCCATATCGATATCCATATCGATATCCATATCGATATCCATATCGATATCCATATCGATATCCATATCGATATCCATGTCGATATACATATCGATATCCATATCGATATCCATATCGATATCCATATCGATATCCATATCGATATCCATATCGATATCCATATCGATATCCATATCGATATCCATATCGATATCCATATCGATATCCATATCGATATCCATATCGATATCCATATCGATATCCAAATCGATATCCATATCGATATCCATATTCGATATCCATATCGATTATCCATATCGATATCCCATATCGATATCCATATCGATATCCATATCGATATCCATATCGATATCCATATCGATATCCATATCGATATCCATATCGATATCCATATCGATATCCATATCGATATCCATATCGATATCCTTATCGATATCCATATCGATATCCATATCGATATCCATATCGATATCCATATCGATATCCATATCGATATCCATATCGATATCCATATCGATATCCATATCGATATCCATATCGATATCCATATCGATATCCATATCCATATCCATATCGATATCCATATCAATATCCATATCGATATCCATATCGATATCCATTTTTATATCCATATCGATATCCATATCCATATCGATATCCATATCGATATCCATATCGATGTCCATATCGATATCCATATCGATATCCATATCGATATCCGTATCGATATCATATCGATAATCCATATCGATATCCATATCGATATTCATATCGATATCCATATCGATAGTTAAACCGATATCCTCTATATCGATATCCATATCGAAATCCATATCGATATCTACGCTATCGATATCATATCAATATCATATCGTGGCCATATCGATATCCGCTATCATTGTCCACTATCGACTCTATCTTTATCATTATCCATATGTTATCCATATCAATGTCCATATCGATATCCATATCGTGTCCATATCGATATCCCATATCGACCATCACATATCATTATTATCCATATCGATATCCCATATCGATATCCATATCTATCCATATCGATATCCAAATCATAACGATATCCATAACGATATCCATATCGATGATAATAATCAAATCAGCGTAATTACATATCGATAACTTATCGTAGACATATCGATAACTTATCGACAACATATCGATATCCATATCGATATTTATATGGATATCCATATCGATATCCATATCGATATCCATATCGATATCCATATCGATATCCATATCTGGATATCCAAATCGATATCCATATCGATATCCATATCGATATCTGGATCGATATCCAAATCGATATCCAAATCGATATCCAAATCAGTGTCGGTATCAAATTATCAAAATCGATATCCCTATCGATATCCATATCGATATCCATATCGATATAAATATCGATATGCGTAATCGATATCCAAATCGATATCCAAATCGATATATCCATAACGTCTATCGATGTCCAATCGTATCAATATCGATTACGCATATCGATAAACTTATCGACGAACTAGACTTATCGACAGACATATCGATATCCGCATCGATATTCAAATGGATAATAACTATCGATATCCATATCGATATCCATATTGATATCCATATCGATATCCATATCGATATCCATATCATTTATATCGATATCCATATCCAATATCATATCGATATCCATATCGATATCCATATCGATATCCATATCGATTTTATCGATCGATAATCGATATCCATATTGATATCCATATCGTGCTCCATATCGATATCCCATATCGATATCCATATCGATATCCATATCGATATCCATATCGATATCCATATCGATATCCATATCGTTATCCATATCGATATCCATATCGATATCCATATCGATATCCATATCGATATCCATATCGATATCCATATCGATATCCATATCGATATCCATATCGATATCCATATCGATAACCATATCGATATCCATATCGATATCCATATCGATATCGTATCATTATCACCATCGATATCCATATCATTATCAGCATCGTTATCGCATCGATGGCGTAAATCGATATCGATCGTTTATCAGTGATGTAATATCGGTGCTCAAAATCGATATCCATATCAATTGTCCTAATCGTTGTCGCCGATCGTTATCTTGTCGTTATATTCATCGATCCATGTCAGGCTAATAAAGTGGTATCCAAATCAGATGTGGCATTCATCATGGCGTAAATATCCAAATCGATACACATATCGATAAACATCGCGAACATATCGATAGACGCTATCGACAGACATATCGATATCCATGTGGATATTCCTTATATGGATATCCATATCGATATCCATATCGATATCCCGCTATCGATATCCACATATCGATATCCATATCGATATCCATATCGATAACCATATCGATATCCATATCGTATCCATATCGATATCCATATCGATATCCCCATCATTATCCATATCGATATCCCATATCGATAATATCGATATCCCATATCGATATCCATATCGATATCCATATCGATATCCATATCGATATCCATATCGATATCCATATCGATATCCATATCGATATCCGCATCGATATCCATATCGATATCCTATCCATCAGATATCCTGATCGATATAAATATCGATATCCATGTCGATATCCAAATCGATATCGATATCCATAGACGATATCCATATCGATATCCAAATCGAAATTCAATATTGATACACATATCGATAAACTTATCGACAGACATATCGTGAACTTATCGACAGACATATCGCATATCATATCGATATTCATATGAATATCCATATCGATATCCATATCGATATCCATATCGATATCCATATCGATATCCATATCGATATCCATATCGATATCCATATCGATATCCATCAAACCATCCGCCATCAATATCCCCATCGATATTCAAATCGACTTTCAATATCAAATATTCAAAATCGATATCATATCGGTATCCATATTGATATATAAATATCGATATCCATGTCGATATCCAAATCGATATCCAAATCGATATCCATAACGATATCCATATCGATATCCAAATCGAAATCAATATCGATACACATATCGAGAAACTTATCGACAGACATATCGATAGACTTATCGATATCCATATCGATATTCATTTGGATATCTATATCGATATCCATATCGATATCCATATCGATATCCATATCGATATCCATATCGATATCCATATCGATATCCATATCTATATCCATATCGATATCCATATCAATATCCATATCGATATCCTTATCGATATCCCATATGATATCCATATCGATATCCATATCGATATCCATATCGATATCCATATCGATATCGATATCCATATCGACCCATATCGATATCCATATCGATATCCATATCGAAGTTCGCATCGATATCCCTTATCATTATCCATATCGATATCAATATCGATATCCATATCGATATCCATATCCATATCGTCCATATCGTGTATATCGTGCTCCATATCGATATCGATAATATATCGATATCCATATCGATATCCATATCATTATCCATATCTATCATCATATCGATATCCATATCGATATCCATATCGATATCCATATCGATATCCCATATGCCATATCGATATCCATATCGATATCCATATCGATATCCCATATGACTATCCATATCGATAACTCCTAACTATATCCATATCGATATCATATCGATATCCATATCGATATCCTTATCGATATCCTTATCCATATCCACTATCGATATCCTTATCGATATCCTATCGATATCCATATCCGATATCCATATCGATATCCATATCGATGTCCATATCGATATCCATATCAATATCCATATCGATATCCATAGCGATATCCATATCGATTTGTCATATAAATATCCAAATCGATATCCAAATCGATATCGTAAATGGATATCCATAACGATAGCCATATCGATATCCAAATCGATATCCATATCGATATACATATCGATATCCATATCGATGAACCTATCGATATCCTTATCATAGACATATCGATATTTATAGGTCGATATTCTTATGGATATTCACATCGATATCCATATCGATATCCGTATCTATATCCATATCGATACCCCCATCGATATCCATATCGATATCCATATCGATATCCTTATCGTACGTATATCGACTATATCCATATCGACTATCCATATCGATATCCATATCGATATCCATATCGATATCCATATCGATATCCATATCGATATCCATATCGATATCCATATCGATATCCATATCGATATTCATATCGATATCCATATCGATATCCATATCGATATCCATATCGATATTCATATCGATATCCATATCGATATCCATATCGATATCCATATCGATATGCATATCGATATCCATATCGATATCCATATCGATATCCTTATCGATATCCATATCGATATCCATATCGATATCCATATCGATATCCATATCGATATCCATATCGATATCCATATCGATATCCATATCGATATCCATATCGATATCCATATCGATATCCATATCGATATCCATATCGATATCCATATCGATATCCATATCGATATCCATATCGATATTCATATCGATATCCATATCGATATCCATATCGATATCTATATCATATCGATATCCATATCGATATCCATATCGATATCCATATCGATATCCATATCGATATCCATATCGATATCCATATCGATATCCATATCGATATCCATATCGATATCCATATCCGATATCCATATCGATATCCATATCGATATCCATATCGATATCCATATCGATATCCATATCGATATCCATATCGATATCCATATCGATATCCATATCGATATCCATATCGATATCCATATCGATATCCATATCGATATCCATATCGATATCCATATCGATATCCATATCGATATCCATATCGATATCCATATCGATATCCATATCGATATCCATATCGATATCCATATCGATATCCATATCGATATCCATATCGATATCCATATCGATATCCATATCGATATCCATATCGATATCCATATCGATATCCATATCGATATCCATATCGATATCCATATCGATATCCATATCGATATCCATATCGATATCCATATCGATATCCATATCGATATCCATATCGATATCCATATCGATATCCATATCGATATCCATATCGATATCCATATCGATATCCATATCGATATCCATATCGATATCCATATCGATATCCATATCGATATCCATATCGATATCCATATCGATATCCATATCGATATCCATATCGATATCCATATCGATATCCATATCGATATCCATATCGATATCCATATCGATATCCATATCGATATCCATATCGATATCCATATCGATATCCATATCGATATCCATATCGATATCCATATCGATATCCATATCGATATCCATATCGATATCCATATCGATATCCATATCGATATCCATTTCTATATCCATATCGATATCCATATCGATATCCATATCGATATCCATATCGATATCCATATCGATATCCATATCGATATCCTATCGTATATCGATATCCATATCGATATCCATATCGATATCCATATCGATATCCATATCGATATATTTTTTAATATCCATATCGATCCATATCGATATCCATATCGATATCCATATCGATATCCATATCGATATCCATATCGATATCCATATCGATATCCATATCGATATCCATTATCGATATCCATATCGATATCCATATCGATATCCATATCGATATCCATATCGATATCCATATCGATATCCATATCGATATCTATCGATATATCGATATCCATATCGATATCCATATCGATATCCATATCGATATCCATATCGATATCCATATCGATATCCATATCGATATCCATATCGATATCCATATCGATATCCATATCGATATCCATATCGATATCCATATCGATATCCATATCGATATCCATATCGATATCCATATCGATATCCATATCGATATCCATATCGATATCCATATCGATATCCATATCGATATCCATATCGATATCCATATCGATATCCATATCGATATCCATATCGATATCCATATCGATATCCATATCGATATCCATATCGATATCCATATCGATATCCATATCGATATCCATATCGATATCCATATCATCGATATCCATATCGATATCCATATCGATATCCATATCGATATCCATATCGATATCCATATCGATATCCATATCGATATCCATATCGATATCCATATCGATATCCATATCGATATCCATATCGATATCCATATCGATATCCATATCGATATCCATATCGATATCCATATCGATATCCATATCGATATCCATATCGATATCCATATCGATATCCATATCGATATCTTATCGATATCCATATCGATATCCATATCGATATCCATATCGATATCCATATCGATATCCATATCGATATCCATATCGATATCCATATCGATATCCATATCGATATCCATATCGATATCCATATCGATATCCATATCGATATCCATATCGATATCCATATCGATATCGATATCCATATCGATATCCATATCGATATCGATATCCATATCGATATCCATATCGATATCCATATCGATATCTATATCCATATCGATATCCATATCGATATCCATATCGATATCCATATCGATATCCATATCGATATCCATATCGATATCCATATCTATATCCATATCGATATCCATATCGATATCCATATCGATATCCATATCGATATCCATATCGATATCCATATCGATATCCATATCGATATCCATATCGATATCCATATCGATATCCATATCGATATCCATATCGATATCCATATCGATATCCATATCGATATCCATATCGATATCCATATCGATATCCATATCGATATCCATATCGATATCCATATCGATATCCATATCGATATCCATATCGATATCCATATCGATATCCATATCGATATCCATATCGATATCCATATCGATATCGATATCCATATCGATATCCATATCGATATCCATATCGATATCCATATCGATATCCATATCGATATCCATATCGATATCCATATCGATATCCATATCGATATCCATATCGATATCCATATCGATATCCATATCGATATCCATATCGATATCCATATCGATATCCATATCGATATCCATATCGATATCCATATCGATATCATATATATCCTATATCGATATCCATATCGATATCCATATCGATATCCATATCGATATCCATATCGATATCCATATCGATATCCATATCGATATCCATATCGATATCCATATCGATATCCATATCGATATCCATATCGATATCCATATCGATATATCCATATCGATATCCATATCGATATCCATATCGATATCCATATCGATATCCATATCGATATCCATATCGATATCCATATCGATATCCATATCGATATCCATATCGATATCCATATCGATATCCATATCGATATCCATATCGATATCCATATCGATATCCATATCGATATCCATATCGTATATCCATATCGATATCCATATCGATATCCATATCGATATCCATATCGATATCCATATCGATATCCATATCGATATCCATATCGATATCCATATCGATATCCATATCGATATCCATATCGATATCCATATCGATATCCATATCGATATCCATATCGATATCCATATCGATATCCATATCGATATCCGTATCGATACATATCGATACCATATAGATATCCATATCGATATATTTTTTAATATCCATATCGATCCATTTAGATATCCATATCGATATCCATATCGATATCCATATCGAAATCCATATCGATATCCATATCGATATCATTATCGATATCCATATCGATATCCATATCGATATCCATATCGATATCCATATCGATATCCATATCGATATCCATATCGATATCCATATCGATATCCATATCGATATCCATATCGATATCCATATCGATATCCATATCGATATCCATATCGATATCCATATCGATATCCATATCGATATCCATATCGATATCCATATCGATATCCATATCGATATCCATCGATATCCATATCGATATCCATATCGATATCCATATCGATATCCATATCGATATCCATATCGATATCCATATCGATATCCATATCGATATCCATATCATATCGATATCCATATCGATATCCATATCGATATCCATATCGATATCCATATCGATATCCATATCGATATCCATATCGATATCCATATCGATATCCATATCGATATCCATATCGATATCCATATCGATATCCATATCGATATCCATATCGATATCCATATCGATATCCATATCGATATCCATATCGATATCCATATCGATATCCATATCGATATCCATATCGATATCCATATCGATATCCATATCGATATCCATATCGATATCCATATCGATATCCATATCGATATCCATATCGATATCCATATCGATATCCATATCGATATCCATATCGATATCCATATCGATATCCATATCGATATCCATATCGATATCCATATCGATATCCATATCGATATCCATATCGATATCCATATCGATATCCATATCGATATCCATATCGATATCCATATCGATATCCATATCGATATCCATATCGATATCCATATCGATATCCATATCGATATCCATATCGATATCCATATCGATATCCATATCGATATCCATATCGATATCCATATCGATATCCATATCGATATCCATATCGATATCCATATCGATATCCATATCGATATCCATATCGATATCCATATCGATATCCATATCGATATCCATATCGATATCCATATCGATATTCATATCGATATCCATATCGATATCCATATCGATATCCATATCGATATCCATATCGATATCCATATCGATATCCATATCGATATCCATATCGATATCCATATCGATATCCATATCGATATCCATATCGATATCCATATCGATATGCACATCGGTATCCATATCGATATCCATATCGATATCCATATCGATATCCATATCGATATCCATATCGATATCCATATTGATATCCATATCGATATCCATATCGATATTCACATCGAAATCCATATCGATATTCATATCGATATCCAAATCGATATGCATATCGGTATCCATATTCATATCGATATCCATAACCATATCCATATTGATGTCCATATCCATATCTTAATCCATATCGATATCCACATCGATATAAATATCGGTATCCATATCGATATCCATATCAATATCCATATCGATATCCATATCGATATCCATATCGATATCCATATCGATATCCATATCGATATCCATATCGATATCCATATCGATATCCATATCGATATCCATATCGATATCCATATCGATATCCATATCGATATCCATATCGATATCCATATCGATATCCATATCGATATCCATATCGATATCCATATCGATATCCATATCGATATCCATATCGATATCCATATCGATATCCAAATCGATATGCATATCGATATCCATATCCATATCGATATCCATATCGATATCCATATCGATATCAGTATCGATATCCATATCGATATCCATATCGATATCCATATCGATATCCTTATCGATATCTATATCGATATCCATATCGATATCCATATCGATATACTTATCGATATCCATATCGATATCCATATCGATATTCACAACGATATCCATATAGATGCCCATACCGATATCCAAATCGATATGCACATCGATATCCATATCAAAATCCACATCGAAATCCATATCGACATCCATATCCATATCGTTATTCATATCGATATTCATATCGATATCCATATCGACGTCCATATCGATATCCATATCGATAAATATCGATATCCATATCGATAAATATCGATATCCATATCGATAAATATCGATATCCATATCGAAATCCACATCGATATCCATATCGATATCCATATCGATATCCATATCGATATCCATATCGATATCCATAACGATATCCATATCGATATCCAAATCGATATGCATATCGGTATCCATATTCATATCGATATCCATAACCATATCCATATTGATGTCCATATCCATATCTTAATCCATATCGATATCCACATCGATATAAATATCGGTATCCATATCGATATCCATATCGATATCAGTATCGATATACATATCGATATCCATATAGATATCCATATCGATATCCATTTTAATATCCATATCGATCCTCATCGATATCCATATCGATATTCATATCGATATCCAAATCGATATGCATATCGGTATCCATATTCATATCGATATCCATAACCATATCCATATTGATGTCCATATCCATATCTTAATCCATATCGATATCCACATCGATATAAATATCGGTATCCATATCGATATCCATATCGATATCCATATCGATATCCATATCGATATCCATATCGATATCCATATCGATATCCATATCGATATCCATATCGATATCCATATCGATATCCATATCGATATCCATATCGATATCCATATCGATATCCATATCGATATCCATATCGATATCCATATCGATATCCATATCGATATCCATATCGATATCCATATCGATATCCATATCCATATCGATATCCATATCGATATCCATATCGATATCCATATCGATATCCATATCGATATCCATATCGATATCCATATCGATATCCATATCGATATCCATATCGATATCCATATCGATATCCATATCGATATCCATATCGATATCCATATCGATATCCATATCGATATCCATATCGATATCCATATCGATATCCATATCGATATCCATATCGATATCCATATCGATATCCATATCGATATCCATATCGATATCCATATCGATATTCCATATCGATATCCATATATATACCGATATCCATATCGATATCCATATCGATATCCATATCGATATCCATATCGATATCCATATCGATATCCATATCGATATCCATATCGATATCCATATCGATATCCATATCGATATATCCATATCGATATCCATATCGATATCCATATCGATATCCATATCGATATCCATATCGATAAATATCGATATCCATATCGATAAATATCGATATCCATATCGATAAATATCGATATCCATATCGATCCATATCGATATCCATATCGATATCCATATCGATATCCATATCGATATCCATATCGATATCCATATCGATATCCATATCGATATCCATATCGATATCCATATCGATATCCATATCGATATCCATATCGATATCCATATCGATATCCATATCGATATCCATATCGATATCCATATCGATATCCATATCGATATCCATATCGATATCCATATCGATATCATATCATATCGATATCCATATCGATATCCATATCGATATCCATATCGATATCCATATCGATATCCATATCCATATCGATATCCATATCGATATCCATATCGATATCCATATCGATATCCATATCGATATCCATATCGATATCCATATCGATATATATCCATATCGATATCCATATCGATATATCCATATCGATATCCATATCGATATCCATATCGATATCCATATCGATATCCATATCGATATCCATATCGATATCCATATCGATATCCATATCGATATATCCATATCGATATCCATATCGATATCCATATCGATATCCATATCCATATCATATCCATATCGATATCCATATCGATATGCATATCGATATCCATATCGATATCCATATAGATATGCACATAGATATGCATATCGATATCCATATCGATATCCATATCGATATCCATATCGATATCCATATCGATATCCATATCGATATCCATATCGATATCCATATCGAAATCCATATCGAAATCCATATCGATATCCATATCGATATCCATATCGATATGCATATCGATATCCATATCGATATCTATATCGATATCCATATCGAAATCCATATCGATATCCATATCGATATCCATATCGATATCTATATCGATATCCATATCGATATCCATATCGATATCCATATCGATATCCATATCGATATCCATATCGATATCCATATCGATATCCATATCGATATCCATATCGATATCCATATCGATATCATCCATATCGATATCCATATCGATATCCATATCGATATCCATATCGATATCCATATCGATATCCATATCAGATATCCATATCGATATCCATATCGATATCCATATCGATATCCATATCGATATCCATATCGATATCCATATCGATATCCATATCGATATCCATATCGATATCCATATCGATATCCATATCGATATCCATATCGATATCCATATCGATATCCATATCGATATCCATATCGATATCCATATCGATATCGATATCCATATCGATATCATATATCCATATCGATATCCATATCGATATCCATATCGATATCCATATCGATATATCGATATCGATATCCATATCGATATCCATATCGATATCCATATCGATATCCATATCGATATCCATATCGATATCCATATCGATATCCATATCGATATCCATATCGATATCCATATCGATATCCATTTTAATATCCATATCGATATCCATATCGATATCCATATCGATATCCATATCGATATCCATATCGATATCCATATATCGATATCCGATATCCATATCGATATCCATATCGATATCCATATCGATATCCATATCGATATCCATATCGATATCCATATCGATATCCATATAAATATCCATATCGATATCCATATCGATATCCATATCGATATCCATATCGATATCCATATCGATATCCATATCGATATCCATATCGATATCCATATCGATATCCATATCGATATCCATATCGATATCCATATCAAAATCCATATCCATATCGATATCCATATCGATATCCATATCGATATCCATATAAATATCCATATCGATATCCATATCGATATCCATATCGATATCCATATCGATATCCATATCGATATCCATATCGATATCCATATCGATATCCATATCGATATCCATATCGATATCCATATCGATATCCATATCGATATCCATATCGATATCCATATCGATATCCATATCGATATCCATATCGATATCCATATCGATATCCATATATCCATATCGATATCCATATCCATATCGATATCCATATCGATATCCATATCGATATCCATATCGATATCCATATCGATATATCGATATCCATATCGATATCCATATCGATATCCATATCGATATCCATATCGATATCCATATCGATATCCATATCGATATCCATATCGATATCCATATCGATATCCATATCGATATCCATATCGATATCCATATATCCATATCGATATCCATATCGATATCCATATCGATATCCATATCGATATCCATATCGATATCCATATCGATATCCATATCGATATCCATATCGATATCCATATCGATATCCATATCGATATCCATATCGATATCCATATCGATATCCATATCGATATCCTTATCGATATGCACATCGATATCCATATCGATATCCATATCGATATGCACATCGATATCCATATCGATATCAATATCGATATCCATATCGATATCCATATCGATATCAGTATCGATATACATATCGATACCATATCGATATCCACATCGATATAAATATCGGTATCCATATCGATATCCATATCTATATCCATATCGATATCCATATCGATATCCATATCGATATCCATATAAAAATCCACTTCGAAATCTATATCGATATCTATATATCGATATCCAAATCGTTATCCATATCGACATCCATATCGACATCCGTATCGATATCCACATAGATATGCATATAGATATGCATATAGATATGCATATCGCTATCCATATCAAAATCCATATCGATATCCATTTCGATATCCTTATCGATATCCATATCGATATCCATATAGATATCCATATCCATATAGATATCCATATCGATATACATTTTAATATCCATATCGATCCATATCGATATCCATATCTATATCCATATCGATATCCACATCGATATATAAATATCGATATCCATATCGATATCCATATCTATATCCATATCGATATCCATATCGATATCCATATCAAAATCCATATCGATATCCATATCGATATCCATATCGATATCCATATCGATATCCATATCGATATCCATATCGATATCCATATCGATATCCATATCGATATCCATATAGATATCCATATCGATATCCATATCGATATCCATATCGATATCGATATCGATATCATATATCGATATCCATATCGATATCCATATAAATATCCATATCGATATCCATATCGATATCCATATCGATATCCATATCGATATCCATATCGATATCCATATCGATATCCATATCGATATCCATATCGATATCCATATCGATATCCATATCGATATCCATATCGATATCCATATCGATATCCATATCGATATCCATATCGATATCCATATCGATATCCATATCGATATCCATATCCATATTATCCATATCGATATCCATATCGATATCCATATCGATATCCATATCGATATCCATATCGATATCCATATCGATATCCATATCGATATCCATATCGATATCCATATCGATATCCATATCGATATCCATATCGATATCCATATCGATATCCATATCGATATCCATATCGATATCCATATCGATATCCATATCGATATCCATATATCCATATCGATATCCATATCGATATCCATATCGATATCCATATCGATATCCATATCGATATCCATATCGATATCCATATCGATATCCATATCGATATCCATATCGATATCCATATCGATATCCATATCGATATCCATATCGATATCCATATCGATATCCATATCGATATCCATATCGATATCCATCCATATCGATATCCATATCGATATCCATATCGATATCCATATCGATATCCATATCGATATCCATATCGATATCCATATCGATATCCATATCGATATCCATATCGATATCCATATCGATATCCATATCGATATCCATATCGATATCCATATCGATATCCATATCGATATCCATATCGATATCCATATCGATATCCATATCGATATCCATATCGATATCCATATCGATATCCATATCGATATCCATATCGATATCCATATCGATATCCATATCGATATCCATATCGATATCGATATGCATATCCATATCCATATTCATATCGATATCCATATCCATATCCATATCGATATCCATATCGATATCTTATCTATATCGATATCCATATCGATATCCATATCGATATCCATATCGATATCCATATCGATATCCATATCGATATCCATATCGATATCCATATCGATATCCATATCGATATCCATATCGATATCCATATCGATATCCATATCGATATCCATATCGATATCCATATCGATATCCATATCGATATCCATATCGATATCCATATCGATATCCATATCGATATCCATATCGATATCATTCATATCGATATCCATATCGATATCCATATCGATATCCATATCGATATCCATATCGATATCCATATCGATATCCATATCGATATCCATATCCATATCGATATCCATATCGATATCCATATCGATATCCATATCGATATCCATATCGATATCCATATCGATATCCATATCGATATCCATATCGATATCCATATCGATATCCATATCGATATCCATATCGATATCCATATCGATATCCATATCGATATCCATATCGATATCCATATCGATATCCATATCGATATCCATATCGATATCCATATCGATATCCATATCGATATCATATCCATATCGATATCCATATCGATATCCATATCGATATCCATATCGATATCCATATCGATATCCATATCGATATCCATATCGATATATCATATCGATATCCATATCGATATCCATATCGATATCCATATCGATATCCATATCGATATCCATATCGATATCCATATCGATATCCATATCGATATCCATATCGATATCCATATATCGATATCCATATCGATATCCATATCGATATCCATATCGATATCCATATCGATATCCATATCGATATCCATATCGATATCCATATCGATATCCATATCGATATCCATATCGATATCCATATCGATATCCATATCGATATCCATATCGATATCCATATCGATATCCATATCGATATCCATATCGATATCCATATCGATATCCATATCGATATCCATATCGATATCCATATCGATATCCATATCGATATCCATATCGATATCCATATCGATATCCATATCGATATCCATATCGATATCCATATCGATATCCATATTAATATCCATATCGATATCCATATCGATATCCATATCGATATCCATATCGATATCCATATCGATATCCATATCGATATCCATATCGATATCGATATCCATATCGATATCCATATCGATATCCATATCGATATCCATATCGATATCCATATTAATATCCATATCGATATCCATATCGATATCCATATCGATATCCATATCGATATCCATATCGATATCCATATCGATATCCATATCGATATCCATATCGATATCCATATCGATATCCATATCGATATCCATATCGATATCCATATCGATATCCATATCGATATCCATATCGATATCCATATCGATATCCATATCGATATCCATATCGATATCCATATCGATATCCATATCGATATCCATATCGATATCCATATCGATATCCATATCGATATCCATATCGATATCCATATCGATATCCATATCGATATCCATATCGATATCCATATCGATATCCATATCGATATCCATATCGATATCCATATCGATATCCATATCGATATCCATATCGATATCCATATCGATATCCATATCGATATCCATATCGATATCCATATCGATATCCATATCGATATCCATATCGATATCCATATCGATATCCATATCGATATCCATATCGATATCCATATCGATATCCATATCGATATCCATATCGATATCCATATCGATATCCATATCGATATCCATATCGATATCCATATCGATATCCATATCGATATCCATATCGATATCCATATCGATATCCATATCATAATATCCATATCGATATCCATATCGATATCCATATCGATATCCATATCGATATCCATATCGATATCCATATCGATATCCATATCGATATCCATATCGATATACATATCGATATCCATATCGATATCCATATCGATATCCATATCGATATCCATATCGATATCCATATCGATATCCATATCGATATCCATATCGATATCCATATCGATATCCATATCGATATCCATATCGATATCCATATCGATATATCATATCGATATCCATATCGATATCCATATCGATATCCATATCGATATCCATATCGATATCCATATCGATATCCATATCGATATCCATATCGATATCCATATCGATATCCATATCGATATCCATATCGATATCCATATCGATATCCATATCGATATCCATATCGATATCCATATCGATATCCATATCGATATCCATATCGATATCCATATCCATATCGATATCCATATCGATATCCATATCGATATCCATATCGATATCCATATCGATATCCATATCGATATCCATATCGATATCCATATCGATATCCATATCGATATCCATATCGATATCCATATCGATATCCATATCGATATCGATATCCATATCGATATCCATATCGATATCCATATCGATATCCATATCGATATCCATATCGATATCCATATCGATATCCATATCGATATCCATATCGATATCCATATCGATATCCATATCGATATCCATATCGATATCCATATCGATATCCATATCGATATCCATATCGATATCCATATCGATATCCATATCGATATCCATATCGATATCCATATCGATATCCATATCGATATCCATATCGATATCCATATCGATATCCATATCGATATCCATATCGATATCCATATCGATATCGATATCCATATCGATATCCATATCGATATCCATATCGATATCCATATCGATATCCATATCGATATCCATATCGATATCCATATCGATATCCATATCGATATCCATATCGATATCCATATCGATATCCATATCGATATCCATATCGATATCCATATCGATATCCATATCGATATCCATATCGATATCCATATCGATATCCATATCGATATCCATATCGATATCCATATCGATATCCATATCGATATCCATATCGATATCCATATCGATATCCATATCGATATCCATATCCATATCCATATCGATATCAGTATCGATATCCATATCGATATCCATATCGATATCCATATCGATATCCATATCGAAATCCATATCGATATCCATATCGATATCCATATCGATATCCATATCGATATCCATATCGATATCCATATCGATATCCATATCGATATCCATATCGATATCCATATCGATATCCATATCGATATCCATATCGATATCCATATCGATATCCATATCGATATCCATATCGATATCCATATCCATATCGATATCCATATCGATATCCATATCGATATCCATATCGATATCCATATCGATATCCATATCGATATCCATATCGATATCCATATCGATATCCATATCGATATCCATATCGATATCCATATCGATATCAGTATCGATATCCATATCGATATCCATATCGATATCCATATCGATATCCATTTTAATATCCATATCGATCCATTTAGATATCCATATCGATATCCATATCGATATCCATATCGATATCCATATCGATATCCATATCAATATCCATATCGATATCCATATCGATATCCATATCGATATCCATATCGATATCCATATCGATATCCATATCGATATCCATATCGATATCCATATCGATATCCATATCGATATCCATATCGATATCCATATCGATATCCATATCGATATCCATATCGATATCCATATCTATATCCATATCGATATCCATATCGATATCCATATATCCATATCGATATCCATATCGATATCCATATCGATATCCATATCGATATCCATATCGATATCCATATCGATATCCATATCGATATCCATATCGATATCCATATCGATATCCATATCGATATCCATATCGATATCCATATCGATATCCATATCGATATCCATATCGATATCCATATCGATATCCATATCGATATCCATATCGATATCCATATCGATATCCATATCGATATTCACATCGATATCCATATAGATATCCATATGGATATCCATATCGATATCAGTATCGATATACATAACGATATCCATATAGATATCCATATCGATATCCATTTTAATATCCATATCGATCCACATCGATATCCATATCGATATTCATATCGATATCCAAATCGATATGCATATCGATATCCATATTCATATCGATATCCATAACCATATCCATATCGATGTCCATATCCATATCTTAATCCATATCGATATCCACATCGATATAAATATCGGTATCCATATCGATATCCATATCTATATCCATATCGATATCCATATCGATATCCATATCGATATCCATATAAAAATCCACTTCGAAATCTATATCGATATCTATATCGATATCCAAATCGTTATCCATATCGACATCCATATCGACATCCGTATGGATATCCACATAGATATGCATATAGATATGCATATAGATATGCATATCGCTATCCATATCAAAATCCATATCGATATCCATTTCGATATCCTTATCGATATCCATATCGATATCCATATAGATATCCATATCCATATCCATATAGATATCCATATCGATATACATTTTAATATCCATATCGATCCATATCGATATCCATATCTTTATCCATATCGATATCCACATCGATATAAATATCGGTATCCATATCGATATCCATATCTATATACATATCGATATCCATATCGATATCCATATCGATATCCATATCGATATCCATATCGATATCCATATCCATATCAAAATCCATATCGATATCCATATCGATATCCATATCGATATCCATATCGATATCCATATCGATATCCATATCGATATCCATATCGATATCCATATCGATATCCATATCGATATCCATATCGATATCCATATCGATATCCATATCGATATCCATATCGATATAATATCGATATCCATATCGATATCCATATCGATATCCATATCGATATCCATATCGATATCCATATCGATATCCATATCGATATCCATATCGATATCCATATCGATATCCATATCGATATCCATATCGATATCCATATCGATATCCATATCGATATCCATATCGATATCCATATCGATATCCATATCGATATCCATATCGATATCCATATCGATATCCATATCGATATCCATATCGATATCCATATCGATATCCATATCGATATCCATATCGATATCCATATCGATATCCATATCGATATCCATATCGATATCCATATCGATATCCATATCGATATCCATATCGATATCCATATCGATATCCATATCGATATCCATATCGATATCCATATCGATATCCATATCGATATCCATATCGATATCCATATCGATATCCATATCGATATCCATATCGATATCCATATCGATATCCATATCGATATCCATATCGATATCCATATCGATATCCATATCGATATCCATATCGATATCCATATCGATATCCATATCGATATCCATATCCATATCCATATAAATATCCATTTCGATATCCATATCGATATCCATATCGATATCCATATCGATATCCATATCGATATCCATATCGAAATCCATATCGATATCCGTATGGATATCCATATAGATATGCATATAGATATCCATATCGATATCCATATCGATATCCATATAGATATCCATATCGATATCCATATCGATATCCATATCGATATCCATATCGATATCCATATCGATATCCATATCGATATCCATATCGATATCCATATCGATATCCATATCGATATCCATATCGATATCCATATCGATATCCATATCGATATCCATATCGATATCCATATCGATATATCGATATCCATATCGTATCCATATCGATATCCATATCGATATCCATATCGATATCCATATCGATATCCATATCGATATCCATATCGATATCCATATCGATATCCATATCGATATCCATATCGATATATCGATATCCATATCGATATCCATATCGATATCCATATCGATATCCATATCGATATCCATATCGATATCCATATCGATATCCATATCGATATCCATATCGATATCCATATCGATATCCATATCGATATCCATATCGATATCCATATCGATATCCATATCGATATCCATATCGATATCCATATCGATATCCATATCGATATCCATATCGATATCCATATCGATATCCATATCGATATCCATATCGATATCCATATCGATATCCATATCGATATCCATATCGATATCCATATCGATATCCATATCGATATCCATATCGATATCCATATCGATATCGATATCCATATCGATATCCATATCGATATCCATATCGATATCCATATCGATATCCATATCGATATCCATATCGATATCCATATATATCGATATCCATATCGATATCCATATCGATATCCATATCGATATCCATATCGATATCCATATCGATATCCATATCGATATCCATATCGATATCCATATCGATATCCATATCGATATCCATATCGATATCCATATCGATATCCATATCGATATCCATATCGATATCCATATCGATATCCATATCAATATCCATATCGATATCCATATCGATATCCATATCGATATCCATATCGATATCCATATCGATATCCATATCGATATCCATATCGATATCCATATCGATATCCATATCAATATCCATATCGATATCCATATCGATATCCATATCGATATCCATATCGATATCCATATCGATATCCATATCGATATCCATATCGATATCCATATCGATATCCATATCGATATCCATATCGATATCCATATCGATATCCATATCGATATCCATATCGATATCCATATCCATATCGATATCCATATCGATATCCATATCGATATCCATATCGATATCCATATCGATATCCATATCGATATCCATATCGATATCCATATCGATATCCATATCGATATCCATATCGATATCCATATCGATATCCATATCGATATCCATATCGATATCCATATCGATATCCATATCGATATCCATATCGATATCCATATCGATATCCATATCGATATCAGTATCGATATCCATAACGATATCCATATCGATATCCATATCGATATCCATTTTAATATCCATATCGATATCCATATCGATATCCATATCGATATCTATATCCATATAGATATCCATATCGATATACATTTTAATATCCATATCGATCCATATCGATATCCATATCTATATCCATATCGATATCCATATCATATCTATATAAATATCGATATCCATATCGATATCCATATCGATATCCATATCGATATCCATATCGATATCCATATCGATATATATATAAAAATCCACATCGAAATCCATATCGATATCCATATCGATATCCATATCGTTAGCCATATCGAAATCCATATCGACATCCGTATGGATATCCATATAGATATGCATATAGATATGCATATCGCGATATCCATATCAAAATCCATATCGTATATCGATATCCATATCGATATTCGCATCGATATCCATATAAAAATCCATATCGAAATCCATATCGATATCCATATCGATATAATATCGATATCCATATCGATAAATATCGATATCCATATCGAAATCCACATCGATATCATATCATATCGATATCCATATCGATATCCATATCGATATCGATATCCATATCGATATCCATATCGATATCCATATCGATATCCATATCGATATTCATATCGATATCCATATCGATATCCATATCGATATCCATATCGATATCCATATCGATATCCATATCGATATCCATATAGATATCCATATCCATATCCATATAGATATCCATATCGATATACATTTTAATATCCATATCGATATCCATATCGATATCCATATCTTTATCCATATCGATATCCACATCGATATAAATATCGGTATCCATATCGATATCCATATCTATATACATATCGATATCCATATCGATATCCATATCGATATATATATAAAAATCCACATCGAAATCCATATCGATATCCATATCGATATCCATATCGTTATCCATATCGAAATCCATATCGACATCCGTATGGATATCCATATAGATATGCATGTAGATATGCATATCGCTATCCATATCAAAATCCATATCGATATCGATATCCAAATCGATATTCGCATCGATATCCATATAAAAATCCATATCGAAATCCATATCGATATCCATATCGATATCCATATCGATATCCATATCGATATCCATATCTATATCCATATCGATATCCATATCAATATCCATATCGATATTTATATCGATATCCTTATCGATATGCATATCGATATTCGATATCCATATCAATATCCATATCGATATCCATATCGATATCCATATCGATATCCATATCGATATCCATATCGATATCCATATCGATATCCATATCGATATTCATATCGATATCCATATCGATATCCATATCGATATTCATATCGATATCCATATCCATATCCATATCGATATCCATATCGAATATCTTTATCCATATCGATATCCACATCGATATAAATATCGATATCCATATCGATATCCATATCTATATACATATCGATATCCATATCGATATCCATATCGATATATATATAAAAATCCACATCGAAATCCATATCGATATCTATATCGATATCCATATCGTTAGCCATATCGAAATCCATATCGACATCCGTATGGATATCCATATAGATATGCATGTAGATATGCATATCGCTATCCATATAAAAATCCATATCGATATCATATCGATATCCAAATCGATATTCGTATCGATATCCATATATAAAAATCCACATCGAAATCCATATCGATATCCATATCGATAAATATCGATATCCATATCGATAAATATCGATATCCATATCGAAATCCACATCGATATCCATATCGATATCCATATCGATATCCATATCGATATCCATATCGATATCCATATCGATATCCATATCGATATCCATATCGATATCCATATCGATATCCATATCGATATCCATATCGATATCCATATCGATATCCATATCGATATCCATATCGATATCCATATCGATATCCATATCGATATCCATATCGATATCCATATCGATATCCATATCGATATCCATATCGATATCCATATCGATATCCATATCGATATCCATATCGATATCCATATCGATATCCATATATCCATATCGATATCCATATCGATATCCATATCGATATCCATATCGATATCCATATCGATATCCATATCGATATCCATATCGATATCCATATCGATATCCATATCGATATCCATATCGATATCCATATCGATATCCATATCGATATCCATATCGATATCCATATCGATATCCATATCGATATCCATATCGATATCCATATCGATATCCATATCGATATCCATATCGATATCCATATCATATCGATATCCATATCGATATCCATATCGATATCCATATCGATATCCATATCGATATCCATATCGATATCCATATCGATATCCATATCGATATCCATATATCGATATCCATATCGATATCCATATCGATATCCATATCGATATATCCATATCGATATCCATATCGATATCCATATCGATATCCATATCGATATCCATATCGATATCCATATCGATATCCATATCGATATCCATATCGATATCCATCCATATCGATATCCATATCGATATCCATATCGATATCCATATCGATATCCATATCGATATCCATATCGATATCCATATCGATATCCATATCGATATCCATATCGATATCCATATCGATATCCATATCGATATCCATATCGATATCCATATCGATATCCATATCGATATCCATATCGATATCCATATCGATATCCATATCGATATCCATATCGATATCCATATCGATATCCATATCGATATCCATATCGATATCCATATCGATATCCATATCGATATCCATATCGATATCCATATCGATATCCATATCGATATCCATATCGATATCCATATCGATATCCATATCGATATCCATATCGATATCCATATCGATATCCATATCGATATCCATATCGATATCCATATCGATATCCATATCGATATCCATATCGATATCCATATCGATATCGATATCCATATCGATATCCATATCGATATCCATATCGATATCCATATCGATATCCATATCGATATCCATTTCGATATCCATATCGATATCCATATCGATATCCATATCGATATCCATATCGATATCCATATCGATATCCATATCGATATCCATATCGATATTCACATCGATATCCATATCGATATCCATATCGATATCCATATCGATATCCATATCGATATCCATATCGATATACATATCGATATCCATATCGATATCCATATCGATATCCATATCGATATCCATATCGATATCCATATCGATATCCATATCGATATCCGATATCCATATCCATATCAATATCCATATCGATATCCATATCGATATTCATATCGATATCCATATCGATATCCATATCGATATCCATATCGATATCCATATCGATATCCATATCGATATCCATATCGATATCCATATCGATATCCATATCGATATCCATATCGATATCCATATCGATATCCATATCGATATCCATATCGATATCCATATCGATATCCATATATCGATATCCATATCGATATCCATATCGATATCCATATCGATATCCATATCGATATCCATATCGATATCCATATCGATATCCATATCGATATCCATATCGATATCCATATCGATATCCATATCGATATCCATATCGATATCCATATCGATATCCATATCGATATCATCGATATCCATATCGATATCCATATCGATATCCATATCGATATCCATATCAATATCCATATCGATATCCACATCGATATCCATATCGATATCCATATCGATATCCATATCGATATCCATATCGATATCCATATCGATATCCATATCGATATCCATATAGATATCCATATCCATATAGATATCCATATCGATATACATTTTAATATCCATATCGATCCATATCGATATCCATATCTTTATCCATATCGATATCCACATCGATATAAATATCGGTATCCATATCGATATCCATATCTATATACATATCGATATCCATATCGATATCCATATCGATATATATATAAAAATCCACATCGAAATCCATATCGATATCCATATCGATATCCATATCGTTAGCCATATCGAAATCCATATCGACATCCGTATGGATATCCATATAGATATGCATGTAGATATGCATATCGCTATCCATATCAAAATCCATATCGATATCGATATCCAAATCGATATTCGCATCGATATCCATATAAAAATCCACATCGAAATCCATATCGATATCCATATCGATAAATATCGATATCCATATCGATAAATATCGATATCCATATCGAAATCCACATCGATATCCATATCGATATCCATATCGATATCCATATCGATATCCATATCGATATCCATATCGATATCCATATCGATATCCATATCGATATCCATATCGATATCCATATCGATATCCATATCGATATCCATATCGATATCCATATCGATATCCATATCGATATCCATATCGATATCCATATCGATATCCATATCGATATCCATATCGATATCCATATCGACATCCATATCGATATCCATATAGATATCCATATCGATATACATTTTAATATCCATATCGATCCATATCGATATCCATATCTTTATCCATATCGATATCCACATCGATATAAATATCGGTATCCATATCGATATCCATATCTATATACATATCGATATCCATATCGATATCCATATCGATATCCATATCGATATATATATAAAAATCCACATCGAAATCCATATCGATATCTATATCGATATCCATATCGTTAGCCATATCGAAATCCATATCGACATCCGTATGGATATCCATATAGATATGCATATCGCTTTCCATATCAAAATCCATATCGATATCGATATCCAAATCGATATTCGCATCGATATCCATATAAAAATCCACATCGAAATCCATATCGATATCCATATCGATAAATATCGATATCCATATCGATAAATATCGATATCCATATCGATATCCATATCGATATCCATATCGATATCCATATCGATATCCATATCGATATCCATATCGATATCCATATCGATATCCATATCGATATCCATATCGATATCCATATCGATATCCATATATCCATATATCCATATCGATATCCATATCGATATTCATATCGATATCCATATCGTATCCATATCGATATCCATATCGATATCCATATCGATATCCATATCGATATCCATATCGATATCCATATCGATATCCATATCGATATCCATATCGATATCCATATCGATATCCATATCGATATCCATATCGATATCCATATCGATATCCATATCGATATCCATATCGATATCCATATCGATATCCATATCAATATCCATATCGATATCCATATCGATATCCATATCGATATCCATATCGATATCCATATCGATATCCATATCGATATCCATATCGATATCCATATCGATATCCATATCGATATCCATATCGATATCCATATCGATATCCATATCGATATCCATATTCATATCGATATCCATATCCATATCGATATCCATATCCATATCTTTATCCATATCGATATCCATATCGATATCAATATCGATATCCATATCGATATCCATATCATATCATATACATATCGATATCCATATCGATATCCATATCGATATCATATATAAAATATCCACATCGATATCCATATCGATATCCATATCGATATCCATATCGATATCCATATCGAAATCCATATCGATATCCGTATCGATATCATATCGATATCCATATCGATATCCATATAGATATCCATATCGATATCCATATCGAAAATCCATATCGATATCGATATCCATATCGATATCCATATCGATATCCATATCGATATCCATATCGATATCCATATCGATATCCGATATCCATATCGATATCCATATCGATATCCATATCGATATCCATATCGATATCCATATCGATATCCATATCGATATCCATATCGATATCCATATCGATATCCATATCGATATCCATATGGATCCATATCGATATCCATATCGATCCATATCGATATCCATATCGATATCCATATCGATATCCATATCGATATCCATATCGATATCCATATCGATATCCATATCGATATCCATATCGATATCCATATCGATATCCATATCGATATCCATATCGATATCCATATCGATATCCATATCGATATCGATATCCATATCGATATCCATATCGATATCCATATCGATATCCATATCGATATCCATATCGATATCCATATCGATATCCATATCGATATCCATATCGATATCCATATCGATATCCATATCGATATCCATATCGATATCCATATCGATATCCATATCGATATCGATATCCATATCGATATCCATATCGATATCCATATCGATATCCATATCGATATCCATATCGATATCCATATCGATATTCATATCGATATCCATATCGATATCATATATCGATATCCATATCGATATCCATATCGATATCCATATCGATATCCATATCGATATCCATATCGATATCCATATCGATATCCATATCGATATCGATATCCATATCGATATCCATATCGATATCCATATCGATATCCATATCGATATCCATATCGATATCCATATCGATATCCATATCGATATCCATATCGATATCCATATCGATATCCATATCGATATCCATATCGATATCCATATCGATATCCATTTTAATATCCATATCGATATCCATATTGATATCCATATCGATATCCATTTCAATATCCATATCGATATCCATATCGATATCCATATCGATATCCATATCGATATCCATATCGATATCGATATCCATATCGATATCCATATCGATATCCATATCGATATCCATATCGATATCCATATCGATATCCATATCGATATCCATATCGATATCCATATCGATATCCATATCGATATCCATATCGATATCCATATCGATATCCATATCGATATCCATATCGATATCCATATCGATATCCATATCGATATCCATATCGATATCCATATCGATATCCATATCGATATCCATATCGATATCCATATCGATATCCATATCGATATCCATATCGATATCCATATCGATATCCATATCGATATCCATATCGATATCCATATCGATATCCATATCGATATCCATACCGATATCCATAACGATATCCATATCGATATCCATATCAATATCCATATCGATATCCATATCGATATCCATATCGATATCCATATCGATATCCATATCGATATCCATATCGATATCCATATCGATATCCATATCGATATCCATATCGATATCCATATCGATATCCATATCGATATCCATATCGATATCCATATCGATATCCATATCGATATCCATATCGATATCCATATCGATATCCATATCAATATCCATATCGATATACTTATCGATATTCATATCGATATCCATATCGATATTCATATCGATATCCATATCGATATCCATATCGACATCCATATCGATATCCATATAGATATCCATATCCATATAGATATCCATATCGATATACATTTTAATATCCATATCGATCCATATCGATATCCATATCTTTATCCATATCGATATCCACATCGATATAAATATCGGTATCCATATCGATATCCATATCTATATACATATCGATATCCATATCGATATCCATATCGATATATATATAAAAATCCACATCGAAATCCATATCGATATCTATATCAATATCCATATCGTTAGCCATATCGAAATCCATATCGACATCCGTATGGATATCCATATAGATATGCATGTAGATATGCATATCGTTATCCATATCAAAATCCGTATCGATATCGATATCCAAATCGATATTCGCATCGATATCCATATAAAAATCTACATCGAAATCCATATGGATATCCATATCGATAAATATCGATATCCATATCGATAAATATCGATATCCATATCGAAATCCACATCGATATCCATATCGATATCCATATTGATATCCATACCGATATCCATATCGATATCCATATCGATATCCATATCGATATCCATATCCATATCAATATCCATATCGATATACTTATTGATATTCATATCGATATCCATATCGATATCCATATCGATATCCATATCGATATCCATATCAATATCCATATCGATATCCATATCGATATCGATATCCATATCGATATCCATATCGATATCCATTTTAATATCCATATCGATATCCATATCGATATCCATATTGATATCCATATCAATATCCATATCGATATCCATATCGATATCCATATCGATATCCATATCGATATCCATATCGATATCCATATCGATATCCATATCGATATCCATATCGATATCCATATCGATATCCATATCGATATCCATATCGATATCCATATCGATATCCATATCGATATCCATATCGATATCCATATCGATATATCCATATCGATATCCATATCGATATTCATATCGATATCCATATCGATATCCATATCGATATCCATATCGATATCCATATCGATATCCATATCGATATCCATATCGATATCCATATCGATATCCATATAGTATATCCATATCCATATAGATATCCATATCGATATACATTTTAATATCCATATCGATCCATATCGATATCCATATCTTTATCCATATCGATATCCACATCGATATAAATATCGGTATCCATATCGATATCCATATCTATATACATATCGATATCCATATCGATATCCATATCGATATATATATAAAAATCCACATCGAAATCCATATCGATATCTATATCGATATCCATATCGTTAGCCATATCGAAATCCATATCGACATCCGTATGGATATCCATATAGATATGCATGTAGATATGCATATCGCTATCCATATCAAAATCCATATCGATATCGATATCCAAATCGATATTCGCATCGATATCCATATAAAAATCTACATCGAAATCCATATCGATATCCATATCGATAAATATCGATATCCATATCGATAAATATCGATATCCATATCGAAATCCACATCGATATCCATATCGATATCCATATCGATATCCATACCGATATCCATATCGATATCCATATCGATATCCATATCGATATCCATATCGATATCCATATCAATATCCATATCGATATCCATATCGATATCCATATCGATATCCATATCGATATCCATATCGATATCCATATCAATATCCATATCAATATCCATATCGATATCCATATCGATATCAATATCGATATCCATATCGATATCCATTTTAATATCCATATCGATATCCATATTGATATCCATATTGATATCCATTTCAATATCCATATCGATATCCATATCGATTTCCATACCGATATCCATAACGATATCCATATCGATATCCATATCAATATCCATATCGATATCCATATCGATATCCATATCGATATCCATAACGATATCCATATCGATATCCATATCGATATCCATATCGATATCCATATCGACATCCATATCGATATCCATATCGATATTCATATCGATATCCAAATCGATATCCATATTCATATCGATATCCATAACCATATCCATATCGATATCCATATCCATATCTTTATCCATATCGAAATCCACATAGATATAAATATCGGTATCCATATCGATATCCATATACATATCGATATCCATATCGTTAGCCATATCGATATCCATACCGATATCCATATCGATATCCATATCCATATGTAACATGTTCAAAGCAGAGGTTTGAGAAGCGCTGGAATTGTGGGCGCTAAATTTGAATTATATATATATAAGTATATATAATATATAATATTAGTTCATAATTATTTCTAAGTTATATATATAGTTATTGGGATATATTAGTTCTTATGTACACTGGAGTTAAGTATATGGAAAAGGGTGGGAAATTAGGAATAAGTTAAACGTTGTTAAATAGTATATAAGGGTGGATGTTGGCAAAGTTAGAGAGCAAAGAGTGTAGCTGAGAGGCGTATGCGTGATTTCACCATGCATAGCAACAGGAGAGTTGCGTTGCGGGATCGGCCGAGAAGGCCGAAGGCAAAAGAAAGCAATGGAAAGTTTTGGGCGGCAAAAGTTGGCGCGCGGAAAAGTACTGGCAACGGTACGTAATCCCAACACGCGTCATCCCTGGGATAAGATGCCTATAAATAGACACGGCTGAGACACAGGGATCATCAGTTGGTCAGTGAAGTATAAGCAGTGAAGTATCGGTGTGAAGAGTCAGCAGACAGAAGAACCTGGGTACTGTATTCCACCCACGCATCCCGAGGGTCAAGATGCCTATAAATAGACACGGCTGAGACGCCAAGGAGGCGGTGAGGAAGTACCAGGCGGAAAGGGAAGAATCAAGCGAAGTATCAATCAGAAAGCGAAGTAACAATCAAAAAGCGATGTGTTAATCAGAAAGCGAAGTATCAGTTGGAAAGCGAAGGAAACAAGCAAAGTGTCACTTGGACCAGTAAGGTGCAAGTGAAATATCAACAAGTGAAGGTTCATCAAGTGAAGTACATAAGCGAGGACAACGAAGTGAAACACAAGTGAAGAAACAAAAGCGAAGGCGTGCCAAGTCAGATCGATAGAAGGATATCCATCTGTATCCTGGCTACAAGTGAAGATTTAAATGCAGAATCGTTTTTGGTGGCAAGTAGGAAAACTAGGAGTTATTCCTAGTAGAATATTGAAAACTAGGAGCAAATCCTATCAGATCACAAGACTAGGAGCTATTCCTAGCGGATCATAAAAAGACTAGGAGTTATTCCTAGCAATATATAAAAGACTAGGAGCTATTCCTATCAAGATATAAAAGACTAGGAGCTATTCCTAGCGTCATATAAAGGACTAGGAGCTATTCCTAGCAAAGCATTGAAGACTAGGAGCTATTCCTAGCAATTTAGTGAAAACTAGGAGTATTCCTAGCACAGTTAGGGAAGACCAGGAGTATTCCTGGCACAGGCAGGTGAAGACTAGGAGTATTCCTAGCACAGTTGAGGAAGACCAGGAGTATTCCTGGCATAGTGGGAAAAGACTAGGAGTATTCCTAGCAGAATAATAGGAGCGTAGCAGACGTCAGAGTAGATAGACAAGACCAGGAGTCATCCTGGCAGTAGGAACACTTGCCACAGCCAAACACAATCTGTCAATAAGTTTTCATGCGTGCCAGCGGTGCAGAGTGGATTTCACAATTGCCACAAACACAAAGCTAACAGCTGTGCAGAAGCTCTCTGGCCATACTAACATCCACCAATCAAATCGACAATAAAATTATAACGTTGTATTTAAAAGAAAACCAACTGCATCTTCTCATTTCACCAGCGCACAAAATAAATTTGTTGTGTCGTACCCCTACACCTGAAATCCGGCTCTGCCGCAAGTAAGGACCAAAAAGGATCGTTACAATGGATATCGATGCGAATATCGATTTGGATATCGATATCGATATGGATTTTGATATGGATAGCGATATTCATATCTACATGCATATCTATATGGATATCCGTACGGATGTCGATATGGATTTCGATGTGGATTTTTATATATATATCGATATAGATATCGATATGGATATCGATATGTATATAGATATGGATATCGATATGGATACCGATATTTATATCGATGTGGATATCGATATGGATAAAGATATGGATATCGATATGGATCGATATGGATATTAAAATGTATATCGATATGGATATCTATATGGATATGGATATGGATATCTATATGGATATCGATATGGATGTCGATATGGATATCTTTATGGATATCGATATGGATATCGATATGGATATCGATATGGATATCGTTATGGATATCGATATGGATATCGATATGGATATCGATATGGATATCGATATGGATATTGATATGGATATCGATATGGATATCGTTATGGATATCGGTATGGAAATCGATATGGATATCGATATGGATATTGAAATGGATATCAATATGGATATCAATATGGATATCGATATGGATATTAAAATGGATATCGATATGGATATCGATATATATATCGATATGGATGTCGATATGGATATCGATATGGATATCGATATGAATATCGATAAGTATATCGATATGGATATTGATATGGATATGGATATCGATATGGATATCGGTATGGATATCGATATGGATATCGATATGGATATCGATGTGGATATCGATATGGATATCGATATGAATATCGATATGGATATCGATATGAATATCGATAAGTTTATCGATATGGATATTGATATGGATATGGATATCGATATGGATACCGATATGGATATCGATATGGATATCGATATGGATATCGATATGGATATCGATATGGATATCGATATGGATATCGATATGGATATCGATATCGATATCGATATCGATATGGATATCGATATGGATATCGATATGGATATTGATATGGATATCGATATGGATATCGTTATGGATATCGGTATGGAAATCGATATGGATATCGATATGGATATTGAAATGGATATCAATATGGATATCAACATGGATATCGATATGGATATCAAAATGGATATCGATATGGATATCGATATGGATGTCGATATGGATATCGATATGGATATCGATATGAATATCGATAAGTATATCGATATGGATATTGATATGGATATGGATATCGATATGGATATCGATGTGGATATCGATAAGGATATCGATATGGATATCGATATGGATATCGATATGGATATCGATAAGGATATCGATATGGATATCGATATGGATATCGATATGGATATCGATATGGATATCGATATGGATATCGATATGGATATCGATATGGATATCGATATGGATATCGATATGGATATCGATATGGCTATCGATATGGATATCGATATGGATATCGATATGGATATCGATATGGATATCCATATCGATATCCATATCGATATCCATATCGATATCCATATCGATATCCATATCGATATCCATATCGATATCCATATCGATATCGATATCAATATCCATATCGATATCCATATAGATATCCATATCGATATCGATATCCATATCGATATCCATATCGAAAGCCATATCGATATCCATATCGATATTCATATCGATATTCACATCGATATCCATATCGATATCCATATCTATATCCATATCGATATCCATATCGATATCCATATCGATATCCTTATCGATATCCACATCGATATCCATATCGATATCCATATCGATATCCATACCGATATCCATATCAATATCCATATCGATATCCATATCCATATCAATATCCATATCGATATACTTATCGATATTCATATCGATATCCATATCGATATCCATATCGACATCCATATCGATATCCATATCGATATCCATATCGATATCCATTTTAATATCCATATCGATATCCATATTGATATCCATTTCAATATCCATATCGATATCCATATCGATCTCCATACCGATATCCATAACGATATCCATATCGATATCCATATCAATATCCATATCGATATCCATATCGATATCCATATCGATATCCATAACGATATCCATATCGATATCCATATCGATATCCATATCGATATCCATATCGATATCCATATCGATATCCATATCGGTATCCATATCGATATCCATATCCATATCAATATCCATATCGATAAACTTATCGATATTCATATCGATATCCATATCGATATCCACATCGATATCCATATCGATATCCATATCGATATCCATACCGATATCCATATCGATATCCATATCCATATCAATATCCATATCGATATACTTATCGATATTCATATCGATATCCATATCGATATCCATATCGACATCCATATCGATATATATATCGATATCCATATCGATATCCATTTTAATATCCATATCGATATCCATATTGATATCCATATTGATATCCATTTCAATATCCATATCGATATCCATATCGATTTCCATACCGATATCCATAACGATATCCATATCGATATCCATATCAATATCCATATCGATATCCATATCGATATCCATATCGATATCCATAACGATATCCATATCGATATCCATATCGATATCCATATCGATATCCATAAAGATATCCATATCGACATCCATATCGATATCCATATAGATATCCATATCCATATCCATATAGATATCCATATCGATATACATTTTAATATCCATATCGATCCATATCGATATCCATATCTTTATCCATATCGATATCCACATCGATATAAATATCGGTATCCATATCGATATCCATATCTATATACATATCGATATCCATATCGATATCTATATCGATATATATATAAAAATCCACATCGAAATCCATATCGACATCCGTACGGATATCCATATAGATATGCATGTAGATATGAATATCGCTATCCATATCAAAATCCATATCGATATCGATATCCAAATCGATATTCGCATCTATATCCATTGTAACGATCCTTTTTGGTCCTTACTTGCGGCAGAGCCGGATTTCAGGTGTAGGGGTACGACACAACAAATTTATTTTGTGCGCTGGTGAAATGAGAAGATGCAGTTGGTTTTCTTTTAATACAACGTTATAATTTTATTGTCGATTTGATTGGTGGATGTTAGTATGGCCAGAGAGCTTCTGCACAGCTGTTAGCTTTGTGTTTGTGGCAATTGTGAAATCCACTCTGCACCGCTGGCACGCATGAAAACTTATTGACAGATTGTGTTTGGCTGTGGCAAGTGTTCCTACTGCCAGGATGACTCCTGGTCTTGTCTATCTACTCTGACGTCTGCTACGCTCCTATTATTCTGCTAGGAATACTCCTAGTCTTTTCCCACTATGCCAGGAATACTCCTGGTCTTCCTCAACTGTGCTAGGAATACTCCTAGTCTTCACCTGCCTGTGCCAGGAATACTCCTGGTCTTCCCTAACTGTGCTAGGAATACTCCTAGTTTTCACTAAATTGCTAGGAATAGCTCCTAGTCTTCAATGCTTTGCTAGGAATAGCTCCTAGTCCTTTATATGACGCTAGGAATAGCTCCTAGTCTTTTATATCTTGCTAGGAATAGCTCCTAGTCTTTTATATATTGCTAGGAATAACTCCTAGTCTTTTTATGATCCGCTAGGAATAGCTCCTAGTCTTGTGATCTGATAGGATTTGCTCCTAGTTTTCAATATTCTACTAGGAATAACTCCTAGTTTTCCTACTTGCCACCAAAAACGATTCTGCCTTTAAATCTTCACTTGTAGCCAGGATACAGATGGATATCCTTCTATCGATCTGACTTGGCACGCCTTCGCTTTTGTTTCTTCACTTGTGTTTCACTTCGTTGTCCTCGCTTATGTACTTCACTTGATGAACCTTCACTTGTTGATATTTCACTTGCACCTTACTGGTCCAAGTGACACTTTGCTTGTTTCCTTCGCTTTCCAACTGATACTTCGCTTTCTGATTAACACATCGCTTTTTGATTGTTACTTCGCTTTCTGATTGATACTTCGCTTGATTCTTCCCTTTCCGCCTGGTACTTCCTCACCGCCTCCTTGGCGTCTCAGCCGTGTCTATTTATAGGCATCTTGACCCTCGGGATGCGTGGGTGGAATACAGTACCCAGGCTCTTCTGTCTGCTGACTCTTCACACCGATACTTCACTGCTTATACTTCACTGACCAACTGATGATCCCTGTGTCTCAGCCGTGTCTATTTATAGGCATCTTATCCCAGGGATGACGCGTGTTGGGATTACGTACCGTTGCCAGTACTTTTCCGCGCGCCAACTTTTGCCGCCCAAAACTTTCCATTGCTTTCTTTTGCCTTCGGCCTTCTCGGCCGATCCCGCAACGCAACTCTCCTGTTGCTATGCATGGTGAAATCACGCATACGCCTCTCAGCTACACTCTTTGCTCTCTAACTTTGCCAACATCCACCCTTATATACTATTTAACAACGTTTAACTTATTCCTAATTTCCCACCCTTTTCCATATACTTAACTCCAGTGTACATAAGAACTAATATATCCCAATAACTATATATATAACTTAGAAATAATTATGAACTAATATTATATATTATATATACTTATATATATATAATTCAAATTTAGCGCCCACAATTCCAGCGCTTCTCAAACCTCTGCTTTGAACATGTTACATACAGTGGAGAGGCCGCTCTCCGTTACTTGCCGAATTGCATCCCCTCGCCTTCCACGCCGGTATATAGGCATGAGCCGACTCTCCACGTCTCGTGCGTCGGTAGCTTACGCACTTGTGCGTGTGTGTGTTCGCTGTTGCTGTTCTACGCACTCCCCATGTAACTCACTCTCAGTGACGTCACACGAGCCTACATGCATTTGTTCTCATCTGTTTTATATTATATATTTCACATATTCGGCCTTTCCTTTAACCATTTCTCTATGTTTGGATGTTTTCTTTTGGGTTGATCGCACATTTCGTTTGGTTGCATGTGTTCGATCGAACCTCAAGGTTCGTTTATATGTTTGACTCAAACATATAAAGCCCGCGCTTCTAGAATATTTGAATTGCTCTGTGGCGTCTTTGTGAGGTAAATATATATTTATAATATTATATATCCTCACACCATATAAAAATCCACATCGAAATCCATATCGATATCCATATCGATAAATATCGATATCCATATCGATAAATATCGATATCCATATCGAAATCCACATCGATATCCATATCGATATCCATATCGATATCCATATCGATATCCATATCGATATCCTTATCGATATCCACATCGATATCCATATCGATATACATATCGATATCCATACCAATATCCATATCGATATCCATATCGATATCCATATCCATATCAATATCCATATCGATATACTTATCGATATTCATATCGATATCCATATCGATATCCATATCGACATCCATATCGATATCCATATCGATATCCATATCGATATCCATTTTAATATCCATATCGATATCCATATTGATATCCATATTGATATCCATTTCAATATCCATATCGATATCCATATCGATTTCCATACCGATATCCATAACGATATCCATATCGATATCCATATCAATATCCATATCGATATCCATATCGATATCCATATCGATATCCATAACGATATCCATATCGATATCCATATCGATATCCATATCGATATCCATATCGATATCCATATCGATATCCATATCGATATCCATATCGATATCCATATCGATATCCATATCAATATCCATATCGATATCCAAATAGATATCCATATCGATATCCATTTTAATATGCATATCGATATCCAAATCGATTTGCATATCGATATCCATATCCATATCGATATCCATATCGATATCCATATCAATATCCATATCGATATCCATATCGATATCCATATCGATATCCATATCGATATCCATATCGATATCCATATCAATATCCATATCGATATCCATATCGATATCCAAATCGATATGCATATCGATATTCATATCGATATCCATATCGATATCCATATCGATATCCATATCGATATCCATATCGATATCCATATCGATATTCACAACGATATCCAAATCGATATCCATATCGATATCCATATCGATATCAATATCGATATACATATCGATATCCATATAGATGCCCATACCGATATCCAAATCGATATTCATATGGATATCCATATTCATATCGATATCCATATCCATATGGATATCCATATCCATATCTTTATCCATATCGATATCCACATATCCATATCGGTATCCATATCAATATCCATATCGATATCCATTTCGATATCCATATCGGTATCCATATCGATATCCATATAGATATCCATATCGATATCCATATCGGTATCCATATAAAAATCCACATCGAAATCCATATCGATATCTATATCGATATCCATATAGTTATCCATATCGAAATCCATATCGACATCCGTATGGATATCCATATAGATATGCATATGGATATGCATATAGATATGCATATCGCTATCCATATCAAAATCCATATCGATATCCATATCGATATCCATATCGTTATTCTTATCGATATCCATATCGATATCCATATCGATATCCATGTCGATATACATATCGATATCCATATCGATATCCATATCAATATCCTTATCTATATCCATATCGATATCCATATCGATATCGATATCCATATCAATATTCATATCGATATCCATATCGATATCCATATCGAGATCCATATCGATATCCATATCGATATCCTTATCGATATCAAAATCTATATGCATATCAATATCCGTATTCATATCATATCCATATCCATATCCATATCGATATCCATATCCATATCTTTATCCATATCGATATCCACATCGATATCCATATCGGTATCCATATCGATATCCATATCGATATCCATTTCGATATCCATATCGCGATCCATATCGATATCCATATCGATATCCTTATCGATATCCATATCAATATCCATATCGATATCCATATCGATATCAATATCGATATACATATCGATATCCATATAGATAACCATATCGATATCTAAATCGATATGCATATCAATATCCGTATTCATATCCATATCCATATCCATATCGATATCCATATCCATATCTTTATCCATATCGATATCCACATCGATATCCATATCGATATCAATATCGATATACATATCGATATCCATATAGATAACCATATCGATATCTAAATCGATATGCATATCAATATCCGTATTCATATCCATATCCATATCGATATCCATATCCATATCTTTATAAATATCGATATCCACATCGATATCCATATCGGTATCCATATCGATATCCATATCGATATCCATATCGTTAGCCATATCCATATAGATATGCATGTAGATATGCATATCGCTATCCATATCAAAATCGATATCCACATCGATATCCATATCGATATCAATATCGATATACATATCGATATCCATATAGATAACCATATCGATATCTAAATCGATATGCATATCAATATCCGTATTCATATCCATATCCATATCCATATCGATATCCATATCCATATCTTTATCCATATCGATATCCACATCGATATCCATATCGGTATCCATATCGGTATCCATATCGATATCCATATCGATATCCATATCGATATCCATATCGATATATATATAAAAATCCACATCGAAATCCATATCGATATCCATATCGATATCCATATCGATATCCATATCGACAAATATCGATATCCATATCGATAAATATCGATATCCATATCGAAATCCACATCGATATCCATATCGATATCCATATCGATATCCATATCGATATCCATATCGATATCCATATCGATATCCATATCGATATCCATATCGATATCCATATCGATATCCATATCGATATCCATATCGATATCCATATCGATATCCATATCGATATCCATATCGATATATCCTTATCGATATTCATATCGATATCCATATCGATAATCCATATCGATATCCATATCGATATCCATATCGATATCCATATCGATATCCATATCGATATCCATATCCATATCCATATCCATATCCATATAGATATCCATATCGATATACATTTTAATATCCATATCGATCCATATCGATATCCATATCTTTACCCATATCGATATCCACATCGATATAAATATCGGTATCCATATCGACATCCATGTTTATATACATATCGATATCCATATCGATATCCATATCGATATATATATAAAAATCCACATCGAAATCCATATCGATATCTATATCGATATCCATATCGTTAGCCATATCGAAATCCATATCGACATCCGTCGTCCATATAGATATGCATGTAGATATGCATATCGCTATCCATATCAAAATCCATATCGATATCGATATCCAAATCGATATTCGCATCGATATCCATATAAAAATCCACATCGAAATCCATATCGAAATCCATATCGATATCTATATCGATATCCATATCGTTAGCCATATCGAAATCCATATCGACATCCGTCGTCCATATAGATATGCATGTAGATATGCATATCGCTATCCATATCAAAATCCATATCGATATCGATATCCAAATCGATATTCATATCGATATCCATATCGATATCCATATCGACATCCATATCGATATCCATATAGATATCCATATCCATATCCATATAGATATCCATATCGATATACATTTTAATATCCATATCGATCCATATCGATATCCATATCTTTACCCATATCGATATCCACATCGATATAAATATCGGTATCCATATCGACATCCATATTTATATACATATCGATATCCATATCGATATCCATATCGATATATATATAAAAATCCATATCGATATCCATACCGATATCCATATCGATATCCATATCGATATCCATATCCATATCAATATCCATATCGATATACTTATTGATATTCATATCGATATCCACATCGATATCCATATCGACATCCATATCGATATCCATATCGATATTCATATCGATATCCATATCGATATCCATTTTAATATCCATATCGATATCCATATTGATATTCATATTGATATCCATTTCAATATCCATATCGATATCCATATCGATTTCCATACCGATATCCATAACGATATCCATATCGATATCCATATCCATATCTTTATCCATATCGATATCCACATCGATATAAATATCGGTATCCATATCGATATCCATATCGATATCATATCTATATACATATCGATATCCATATCGATATATATATAAAAATCCACATCGAAATCCATATCGATATCTATATCGATATCCATATCGTTAGCCATATCGAAATCCATATCGACATCCGTATGGATATCCATATAGATATGCATGTAGATATGCATATCGCTATCCATATCAAAATCCATATCGATATCGATATCCAAATCGATATTCGCATCGATATCCATATAAAAATCCACATCGAAATCCATATCGATATCCATATCGATAAATATCGATATCCATATCGATAAATATCGATATCCATATCGATATCCATATCGATATCCATATCGATATCCATATCGATATCCATATCGATATCCATATCGATATCCATATCGATATCCATATCGATATCCATATCGATATCCATATCGATATCCATATCGATATCCATATCGATATCCATATCAATATCCATATCGATATCCATATCGATATCCATATCGATCATATCGATATCCATATCAATATCCATATCGATATCCATATCGATATCGATATTCGATATCGATATCCATATCGATATCCATATCGATATCCATATCGATATCCATATCGATATCCATATCGATATCCATATCGATATCCATATCGATATCCATATTGATATCCATATCGATATCCATTTCGATATCCATATCGATATCCATATCGATTTCCATACCGATATCCATAACGATATCCATATCGGTATCCATATCAATATAAATATCGATATCCATATCCATATCCATATCCATATCGATATCCATATCCATATCTTTATCCATATCGATATCCACATCGATATCCATATCGGTATCCATATCGATATCCATATTGATATCCATTTCGATATCCATATCGATATACATATCGATATACATATAGATATTCATATAGATATGCATATCGCTATCCATATCAAAATCCACATCGAAATCCATATCGATACCCATATCGATATTCATATCGATATCCAAATCGGCATACATATCGATATCCAAATCGATATGCATATCGATATCCATATTCATATCGATATCCATATCCATATCGATATCCATTTTAATATACGTATCGATCCATATCGATATCCATGTCGATATTCATATCGATATCCAAATCGGCATGCATATCGATATCCAAATCGATATTCATATCGATATCCATATTCATATCGACATCCATATCCATATCGATATCCATATCCATATGTTTATCCATATCGATATCCACATCGATATCCATATCGGTATCCATATCGATATCCATATCGATATTCATATCGATATCCATATCGATATCCATATCGGTATAAATATAAAAATCCACATCGAAATCCATATCGATATCTATATCGATATCCATATAGTTATCCATATCGAAATCCATATCGACATCCGTATGGATATCCATATAGATATGCATATAGATATGCATATCGCTATCCATATCAAAATCCATATCGATATCCATATCGATATCCATATCGATATCCATATCGATATCCATATCGTTATTCATATCGATATCCATATCGATATCCATATCGATATCCATTTCGATATCCATATCGATATCAATATCGATATCCACATCGATATACATATAAAAATCCACATCGAAATCTATATTGATATGTATATCGATATCCATATCGTTATCCATATCTAAATCTATATCGACATCCATATCGATATCCATTTCGATATCCATATCGATATCCATATCGATATCCATATAGATATCCATATCGATATCCATTTTAATATCCATATCGATCCATATCGATCCATATCGATATCCATATCGATATTCATATCGATATCCAAATCGATATGCATATCGATATCCATAACCATATCCATATCGATATCCATATCCATATCGTTATTCATATCGATATTCATATGGATATCCATATGGATATCCATATCGATATCCATATCGATATCCATATCGATATCCATATCGATATCCATATAAAAATCCACTTCGAAATCCATATCCATATCTATATCGATATCCAAATCGTTATCCATATCGACATACATATCGACATCCGTATGGATATCCATATAGATATGCATATAGATATGCATATAGATATGCATATAGATATGCATATAGATGTGCATATCGCTATCCATATCAAAATCCATATCGATATCCATATCGATATCCATATCGATATCCATATCGTTATCCATATCGATATCCAAATTATTGTAAATTCCAAGCTGGATAAAAAGAACTTTTTATTTAATTTTAGTTATATTGTTTTATTTGTTCTAGCACAGCACACTAAACTTTACACTTCCAAGTATCAAAGGCAATTAAATTCTATTGAGTGACATTCAATTAAAATGACACCTTTGAAAACATTTTTGGTTGCAGTGAAAACTGGCACCGTTAGCAACCTTTCTTTGCATGTGTTCGACATTGCTTTTGCTTCGCAGTACAACAATTTCACCATGTTGCAAGTCGCTTTATCAAGTTGCATGATACACAACATTGCTGCTAAACATTTAATCATGTGGTGGAATTCACATACATACATTCAACACATTCAACATGATGAGATTCATATACATTCAACAAAATCACAACAAACTCAACATGATGAAATCCACATACATTCAACACATTCAACATGATGAAATCCACACACATTCAACACACCTCCTCAAAAGAAATATCGAACACAAAAAAATTAACAAAAAAAAATTGAACAAAATTATAGTATTTCATTAACATAATCTTTTATCGTGTAATCTGACATGATGTGCTGTGCTTTTTTTCTTTCTTTTCTTCTTCTGGGGAGTGATTACAATATGGTCCAACATTTGTTGCTTTGGATTGGGGAAACCCAGACAAAACCCAATCAGACCATTCAAAAAAAAAATACGTAGTACAATTTCAATTAGTACAATAATGAAATGATTATATAGTATACAAAAATAATAAAAGTTATATAATAACGCCTTCAGTCATCATCAGCAACAACAAAATTAAAGCTGGTCATCTTCTCCAGTAAGACCGATTTTATTTCGCAGGCTCAGGAATCTAGCTGGTATTAAAGGTTTAGTCATTAAATCTGCAAGTTGATTTTCTGTGGGAATATACTCAACAACAATTATTTTATTAGCAATTTGTTTACGTGAGAAGTTATACTTTATGTCAATATGTTTTGAGCGTTTGTGACATGTTGGGTTATTGATTATACTAATACAACCTTGGTTGTCTTCATAAATTTTAATTGCATTATTTATTTCAAATTTTATTCCCTTCAACAATGATCTAAGCCATAAAGCTTCTCTAACTGCTTCGAACAGAGCCATGTACTCAGCTTCGGTAGATGAAACTGCTACAGAGTTTTGTTTCTTACTATTCCAGCAAATCAAATTTGAGTCAAACATATTAAATACATATCCTGTAGTACTTCTTCTATCAATTTCGCTCCCTGCCCAATCTGAGTCAGCATAACCAACAATAATATTTTCAAAACTGGATCTTTTAACATAAGTTAACTTTAAATCAATGGTACCCTTAAGATACCTTAGAACTCGTTTAAGGCATTGCCATAGTTCTTTATTATTTCTGTTGGTATATCTGCTCAAAATGCCCATTGATATGCATAAATCAGGGCGCGTACATAACATGATGTACATTAGGCAACCTATTAAACTTCGAGAAGGACTTTCATATTCCTCCTCTGAATTCAGTGCTTCATAATCAAGTTTATTTGCGAGCGGCGTACTAACAGGCTTGCACTCATGCATATTAAATTTCTTTAATACGTTCTTTATGTAAGCAGACTGACTTAGGCTTAAACTGCTTGCACTTCTGTCAATTTTAATTCCAATAAAGAATTTTATATCCATTAAGTCTATCATATTAAATTTTCTCATTAAGTATGACTTAAATTTGGACATAGTTTCAATATTTTCTGTTGCTATGACAACATCATCTACATAAAGTAGTACATAAATATTTTTCGAAATATTTCCATTGTCATAAATATAAATGCAACGATCAACTTCTGAGCTTATAAAACCAATTTCTTTCAGTGCTCCTTCAAAAACCTCAAACCAACATCTAGCTGCCTGTTTCAACCCATACAGAGCTTTATTTAATTTACATACTTTATCATCTCCATATGATAGACCTTGAGGAACATGCATAAAAATTTCCTCCTTTAATTCACCATTCAAAAAGGCCGTTTTCACATCCATCTGGTGAACTTGTAAATTAAATTGGTTTGAAAGAGCTAAAATGAGCCTTAAACTTGAAATCCGTGCGACAGGGGCAAAAGTTTCCTCATAATCTAGCATATACTCTTGCGTAAAACCACGAGCTACTAGTCTCGCTTTATATTTGGTTGGATTTCCGAACTCATCATGCTTGATTGAGAATACCCACTTACTGTCGACTAAATTCTTATTCTCAGGTTTGTCTACTATGTCCCATGTATTGTTTTCATTATGCGAATCTAATTCTTCTTTTATAGCTAGTTCCCACTTTACCTTATCATCTCTATCTTTAATTTCATCATACATTATAGGAATATTATTGTTAATGTTCTGTGCACTCATCAGACAACTGTTAAGGAATCTATATGACCTGAAAGGTTTATTCTTTAGCCTTTCACTTTGTCTGATATCGGTCTGGACTTTACCAGTGTTATTACCAACATGATTATCAGCAAGTTTATCCGTACTCTCATTCCGGATACCATCATCTAAAGCAACATCCTTACTCTCGTTCAGGATATACCCTTCCAAATTCTTATTGGAAGTACTTGAATCTTCACCATCCTTACTCTCATTAAGGACACTGCATTTACCCTGGGCCTTATTTTCATTATGGAGCCCACATGCACCTGGTGACTTACTATCATTCAGAACACCACATTGACCCTGGGCCTTACTCTCTTTCAGGACCCCAGACTCAGCCTTACTTGAAGCATTAGACTGGTCAATATTCTCACATTCCTTAAGAATGTCAGACTGGTCAATATTAACACATTCCTGACTTTTTTTCAGAATGTCAAACTGGTCATGATTCAAATTTGTCTCATCAACTATTATATCTCTTGCAACTAAAAACTTTTTCGCTTGCAAGTCCCATAGTCGATAACCATTGGGTTCATACCCAATCAACACTGCTTTAGATGATTTTTCGTCAAATTTCCTTCTCCTCAGTTTCTGATGCACATATACAACTGAACCAAATACCTTCAAATGTCTTAAACTGGGTTTGCGACTATGCCAAATTTCATAAGGAGTTTTATTACTTTCTAGTGCTCTACTAGGAATTCGATTCACCAAATAAGTTGCTGTTAAAATTGCTTCACCCCAAAAATTCTTTTCTAAGTCTGATCCTTGTAGCATAGATCGTGCCTTCTCAGTTAATGTTCTTATCATGCGTTCGGCAACGCCATTCTGCTGAGGGGTATGCGGCACTGTTAAATGATAACTTATTCCTTTGTCTACACAAAATTGTTTCATTTCATTTGACAAATACTCCCTTCCGTTATCTATATATAAGTTGACAACTCTCAAGCTAAAGTGACATTCACTTTTTGCAATAAAGTCCTTAAAGATAGAAAATACTATCTGATTTGTAGCTCAGCAAATACGTAACACAATAGTGCGTGTATTGGTCAATAAAGACCACATAATAATTTTTACCATCCACTGTAGACGGTGTTATTGGCCCACAAACATCAGAATGTACAACAAACAAAGGTCTTTTGATGTATTCCTTATTTTTGGATTTTTCAAATGGAAGTCTGCACTGTTTTCCCTTGACACATGCCTCACATATTTTATCGTCTATTTCTACATTTTTTAAAAGTTGAGTATCGTTGAACATGTTATGCCTCTTGATTTCTAAAAACTTGCCTTTACTTATGTGGCCCAACCTTTTATGCCACAAACGATATTCTTCATTACTCTTATTAACTTTGTTTAATGCAAACGCATTATGCAATGAGTAAAATTTTATAATTGGAACATTGTACTCACATGTTTCATTAAGAATGACTATGCCATCTTTTGTAGCTCTTACACCTCCTGGATAAAACTCAATAGTTACTCCAGAGTCTTGCATTCTCTTAACAGATAAAAGGTTGTGCGGAATTTCTCTGCAAAACAGAACATCCTCCAATGTGACCATTGCCTGGCAGTTGCTACGAAACTTCACAATGCCTTTCGCTGTGGCATACACAAATGCACCATTCTTTGCCACTGCAATTCCAATTGGAGATTCTAGTTCGATGTATTCAGTAAACACATTCTTGTCATTTATAACATGGTCAGATGCTCCTGAATCCAGTATAAATGGCACACATTCTCCTGCTCCAGGAAAGCTTATCATTCGCTGCATCATAAATGCAAAACCTTGGTGACGAACAACTGCTGCGGTTTGGGCCTGCTTCTCTGCATCCTATTTTTATTATTTAACACAAACCTTTTAAACTTAAAACAGTCTTTCTTGAAATGGCCATTCTTGCCACAGTAAAAACATTTTATTAACTTTGATTTTGCTTTATTATTATGACGAAATTTATTGTTCATTTTATTTAAATATTTATTCGTCTTATTCTTAAAGGACTGATTTCCACTTATAACATTTAAAACTTTCGCGCTGGTGTCTTTGCTGGCATTTTTAATTTTAATTTCATGATCAAGCAGACGGTATTTTACAAAAGTCAAGGTTATATTATCGTCGGACAACGTTTCAATGGCAGTAACTACTCCATCATAACAAGGTGTCAATGTCATCAATAAATGACTTATTTTGTCCACCTCCTCAACCTTAGCTCCTGCTGATATTAACTCGCCTATCAAGTCGTCGAACAATTTAAAATGATTTATTAAATCTGCATCACTTTTCAACTTAAGTGACAATAATTGTTTTCGGACGGACAGTTGTGTCGCTAAGCTTTTTCGCTCATAAATTGCGTCGAGGTCAGAAAACACTTTCTTTGCAGAACTTTCATGTGGAACGAAACTTAAAAATGAGTCATTTAAATATTCAATTATTATTCCCTTGGCTAGACTATCATTTTTAATCCATGTTTCATCTTTCTCTGCTGGCACTTCACTATCCACTACATTAAGTAAATTATTTTCCAATAATAATGCCCGAACTCTAAACTTCCAAATTGTATATTTTTCCCCATCAAAGGGTTTAATATTTCTTTTAATTTTATCCATTGTGCCTGGGCCCATAACCTATTGTAAATTCCAAGCTGGATAAAAAGAACTTTTTATTTAATTTTAGTTATATTGTTTTATTTGTTCTAGCACAGCACACTAAACTTTACACTTCCAAGTATCAAAGGCAATTAAATTCTATTGAGTGACATTCAATTAAAATGACACCTTTGAAAACATTTTTGGTTGCAGTGAAAACTGGCACCGTTAGCAACCTTTCTTTGCATGTGTTCGACATTGCTTTTGCTTCGCAGTACAACAATTTCACCATGTTGCAAGTCGCTTTATCAAGTTGCATGATACACAACATTGCTGCTAAACATTTAATCATGTGGTGGAATTCACATACATACATTCAACACATTCAACATGATGAGATTCATATACATTCAACAAAATCACAACAAACTCAACATGATGAAATCCACATACATTCAACACATTCAACATGATGAAATCCACACACATTCAACACACCTCCTCAAAAGAAATATCGAACACAAAAAAATTAACAAAAAAATTAATTAACAAAATTATAGTATTTCATTAACATAATCTTTTATCGTGTAATCTGACATGATGTGCTGTGCTTTCTTTCTTTCTTTTCTTCTTCTGGGGAGTGATTACAATATGGTCCAACATTTGTTGCTTTGGATTGGCGAAACCCAGACAAAACCCAATCAGACCATTCAAAAAAAAAATACAAAAATATAAAATGATTATATAGTATGTCGATATGGATTTCGATATGGCTAACGATATGGATATCGATATAGATATCGATATGCAGTTGGATGTGGATTTTTATATGAATATCGATATGGATATCGATATGGACGTGGAGATGGATATCGATATGGATATACATATGTATATCGAAATGGATATTGAGATGGATATCGATTAGCATATCGATATTGATATCGAAATGGATATCGATATGGATATCGATATGGATTTTGATATGGATAGCGATATGCATATCTATATGCATATCTATATGCATATCTATATGCATATCTATATGAATATCCATACGGATGTCGATATGGATTTCGATATGGCTAACGATATGGATATCGATATAGATATCGATATGGATTTGGATGTGGATTTTTATATGGATATCGATATGGATACCGACATTTATATCGATGTGGATATCGATATGGATAAAGATATGGATATGGATATCGATATGGATATGGTTATGGATATCGATATGCATATCGATTTGGATATCGATATGAATATCGCTATGGATATCGATTTGGATCCATATGGATATTAAAATGGATATCGATATAGATATATATATGGATATCGAAATGGATATCGATATGGATATCGATATGGATATCGATTTGTATATCGATATGCATAACGATATGGATATCGATATGGATATCGATATGGATTTTGATATGGATAGCGATATGCATATCTATATGCATATCTATATGCATATCTATATGCATATCTATATGCATATCTATATGGATATCCATACGGATGTCGATATGTATGTCGATATGGATAACGATTTGGATATCGATATAGATATGGATATGGATTTCGAAGTGGATTTTTATATGGATATCGATATGGATATCGATATAGATATCGATATTTATCGATATAGATATCGATATGGACGTCGATATGGATAACGATATGGATATGGATATCGATATGGATATGGTTATGGATATCGATATGCATATCGATTTGGATATCGATATGAATATCGATATGGATATCGATATGTATCGATATGGATATTAAAATGGATATCGATATGGATATCTATATGGATATCGATATGGATATCGATATGCATATCGATTTGGATATCGATATGAATATCGATATGGATATCGATATGAATATCGATATGGATATCGATATGGATCGATATGGATATTAAAATGGATATCGATATGGATATCTATATGGATATCGATATGTATGTCGATATGGATAACGATTTGGATATCGATACAGATATGGATATGGATTTCGAAGTGGATTTTTATCTGGATATCGATATGGATATCGATATAGATATCGATATTTATCGATATAGATATCGATATGGACGTCGATATGGATAACGATATGGATATGGATATCGATATGGATATGGTTATGGATATCGATATGCATATCGATTTGGATATCGATATGAATATCGATATGGATATCGATATGGATCGATATGGATATTAAAATGGATATCGATATGGATATCTATATGGATATCGATATGGATATCGATATGCATATCGATTTGGATATCGATATGAATATCGATATGGATATCGATATGGATCGATATGGATATTAAAATGGATATCGATATGGATATCTATATGGATATCGATATGAATATCGATATGGATATCGATATGGATCGATATGGATATTAAAATGGATATCGATATGGATAACTATATGGATATCGATATGGATATCGATATGGATATCGATTTGTATATCGATATGGATAACGATATGGATATCGATATACATATCAATATAGATTTCGATGTGGATATCGATATTGATATCGATATGGATATCGATATGGATAACGATATGGATATCGATATGGATATCCATATGGATATTGATATGGATTTTGATATGGATAGCGATATGCATATCTATATGCATATCTATATGGATATCCGTACGGATGTCGATATGGATTTCGATACGGATAACTATATGGATGTCGATATAGATATCGATATGGATTTTGATGTGGATTTTTATATTTATACCGATATGGATATCGATATGGATATCGATATGGATATCGATATGGATATCGATATGGATAAACATATGGATATGGATATCGATATGGATATGGATATCGATATGAATATGGATATCGATATGCATATCGATTTGGATATCGATATGCATGCCGATTTGGATATCGATATGAATATCGACATGGATATCGATATGGATCGATACGTATATTAAAATGGATATCGATATGGATATCGATATGGATATGGATATCGATATGAATATGGATATCGATATGCATAACGATTTGGATATCGATATGTATGCCGATTTGGATATCGATATGAATATCGATATGGGTATCGATATAGATTTCGATGTGGATTTTGATATGGATAGCGATATGCATATCTATATGAATATCTATATGTATATCGATATGTACATCGATATGGATATCGAAATGGATATCGATATGGATATCGTAATGGATACCGATATGGATATCGATGTGGATATCGATATGGATAAAGATATGGATATGGATATGGATATGGATATGGATATCGATATGGATATGGATATGGATATGGATATGGAATGGATATGAATACGGATATTGATATGCATATCGATTTAGATATCGATATGGTTATCTATATGGATATGTATATCGATATTGATATCGATATGGATATCGATATGGATATTAATATGGATATCGATAAGGATATCGATATGGATATCGATATGGATCTCGATATGGATATCGATATGGATCTCGATATGGATATCGATATGGATATCGATATGAATATTGATATGGATATCGATATCGATATGGATATCGATATCGATATGGATATCGATATGGATATCGATATGGATATCGATATTGATATGGATATCGATATGGATATCGATATGTATATCGATATGGATATCGATATGGATATCGATATGGATATCGATATGGATATCGATAAGGATAACGATATGGATATCGATATGGATATCGATATGGATATCGATATGGATTTTAATATGGATAGCGATATGCATATCTATATGCATATCTATATGCATATCTATATGGATATCCATACGGATGTCGATATGGATTTCGATATGGATAACTATATGGATATCGATATAGATATCGATATGGATTTCGATGTGGATTTTTATATGGATACCGATATGGATATCGATATGGATATCTATATGGATATCGATATGGATACCGATATGGATATCGAAATGGATATCGATATGGATATCGATATGGATACCGATATGGATATGTGGATATCGATATGGATATCGATATGAATATGGATATCGATATGAATATCGATTTGGATATCGGTATGGGCATCTATATGGATATCGATATGTATATCGATATTGATATCGATATGGATATCGATATGGATATCGATTTGGATATCGTTGTGAATATCGATATGGATATCGATATGGATATCGATATGGATATCGATATGGATATCGATATGGATATCGATATGGATATCGATATGGATATCGATATGGATATCGATATGGATATCGATATGGATATCGATATGGATATCGAAATGGATATCGATATGGATATCGATATGGATACCGATATGGATATGTGGATATCGATATGGATATCGATATGAATATGGATATCGATATGAATATCGATTTGGATATCGGTATGGGCATCTATATGGATATCGATATGTATATCGATATTGATATCGATATGGATATCGATATGGATATCGATTTGGATATCGTTGTGAATATCGATATGGATATCGATATGGATATCGATATGGATATCGATATGGATATCGATATGGATATCGATATGGATACTGATATGGATATCGATATGGATATCGATATGGATATCGATATGGATATCGATATGGATATCGATATGGATATCGATATGGATATCGATATGGATATCGATATGGATATCGATATGGATATCGATATGCATATCGATATGGATATCGATATGGATATCGATATGGATATCGATATGGATATCGATATGGATATCGATATGGATATCGATATGGATATCGATATGGATATCGATATGGATATCGATATGGATATCGATATGGATATCGATATGGATATCGATATGGAAATCGATATGGATATTGATATGGATATTGAAATGGATATCAATATGGATATCAATATGGATATCGATATGGATATTAAAATGGATATCGATATGGATATCGATATGGATATCGATATGGATATTGATATGGATATCGATATGGATATCGTTGTGGATATCGGTATGGAAATCGATATGGATATTGATATGGATATTGAAATGGATATCAATATGGATATCGATATGGATATCGATATGGATATCGATATGGATATTAAAATGGATATCGATATGGATATCGATATGGATATCGATATGGATATCGATATGGATATCGATATGGATATCGATATGGATATCGATATGGATATCGATATGGATATCGATATGGATATCGATATGGATATCGATATGGATATCGATATGGATATCGATATGGATATCGATATGGATATCGATATGGATATCGGATATCGATATGGATATCGATATGGATATCGATATGGATATCGATATTTATCGATATGGATATCGATATGGATTTCGATGTGGATTTTTATATGGATATCGATGCGAATATCGATTTGGATATCGATATCGATATGGATTTTGATATGGATAGCGATATGCATATCTACATGCATATCTATATGGATATCCATACGGATGTCGATATGGATTTTGATATGGCCACCGATATGGATATCGATATAGATATGGATTCCGATGTGGATTTTTATATATATATCGATATGGATATCGATATGGATATCGACATGGATATCGATATGTATATAGTATGGATATCGATATGGATACCGATATTTATATCGATGTGGATATCGATATGGATAAAGATATGGATATGGATATCGATATGGATATGGTTATGGATATCGATATGAATATGGATATCGATTTGGATATCGATATGAATATCGATACGGATATCGATATGGATGTCGATATGGATATCGATATGGATATCGATATGAATATCAATAAGTATATCGATATGGATATTGATATGGATATGGATATCGATATGGATATCGATATGGATATCGATATGGATATCGATATGGATATCGATATGGATATCGATATGGATATCGATATGGATATCGATATGGATATCGATATGGATATCGATATGGATTTCGATGTGGATTTTTATATGGATATCGATGCGAATATCGATTTGGATATCGATATCGATATGGATTTTGATATGGATAGCGATATGCATATCTACATGCATATCTATATGGATATCCATACGGATGTCGATATGGATTTCGATATGGCTAACGATATGGATATCGATATAGATATCGATATGGATTTCGATTTGGATATCGATATCGATATGGATTTTGATATGGATAGCGATATGCATATCTACATGCATATCTATATGGATATCCATTCGGATGTCGATATGGATTTTGATATGGCCACCGATATGGATATCGATATAGATATGGATTTCGATGTGGATTTTTATATATATATCGATATGGATATCGATATGGATATCGATATGTATATAGATATGGATATCGATATGGATACCGATATTTATATCGATGTGGATATCGATATGGATAAAGATATGGATATGGATATCGATATGGATATGGTTATGGATATCGATATGAATATGGATATCGATTTGGATATCGATATGAATATCGATACGGATATCGATATGGATGTCGATATGGATATCGATATGCATATCGATATGAATATCAATAAGTATATCGATATGAATATTGATATGGATATGGATATCGATATGGATATCGATATGGATATCGATATGGATATCGATATGGATATCGATATGAATATCGATATGGATATCGATGTGGATTTCGATATGGATATCGATATTTATCGATATGGATATCGATATTTATCGATATGGATATCGATATTTATCGATATGGATATCGATATGGATTTCGATGTGGATTTTTATATGGATATCGATGCGAATATCGATTTGGATATCGATATCGATATGGATTTTGATATGGATAGCGATATGCATATCTACATGCATATCTATATGGATATCCATACGGATGTCGATATGGATTTCGATATGGCTAACGATATGGATATCGATATAGATATCGATATGGATTTCGATGTGGATTTTCATATATATATCGATATGGATATCGATATGGATATCGATATGGATATCGATATGTATATAGATATGGATATCGATATGGATACCGATATTTATATCGATGTGGATATCGATATGGATAAAGATATGGATATCGATATGGATCGATATGGATATTAAAATGTATATCGATATGGATATCTATATGGATATGGATATCTATATGGATATCGATATGGATGTCGATATGGATATCGATATGGATATCGATATGAATATCGATATGGGTATCGATATGAATATCGATAAGTATATCGATATGGATATCGATATGGATACCAATATGGATATGTGGATATCGATATGGATAAAGATATGGATATGGATATCCATATGGATATGGATATGGATATGGATATCGATATGAATATGGATATCGATATGAATATCGATTTGTATATCGGTATGGGCATCTATATAGATATCGATATGGATATCTATATGGATATCGATATGGATACCGATATGGATATCGAAATGGATATCGATATGGATATCGATATGGATACCGATATGGATATGGATATCGATATGGATATCGATATGGATATATGGATATCGATATGGATATCCATATGGATATGGATATGGATATCGATATGGATATGGATATCGATATGAATATGGATATCGATATGAATATCGATTTGGATATCGGTATGGCCATCTATATGGATATCGATATGTATATCGATATTGATATCGATATGTATATCGATATTGATATCGATATGGATATCGATATGGATATCGATTTGGATATCGTTGTGAATATCGATATGGATATCGATATGGATATCGATATGGATATCGATATGGATATCGATATGGATATCGATATGGATATCGATATGGATATCGATATGGATATCGATATGGATATCGATATGGATATCGATATGGATATCGATATGGATATGGATATCGATATGCATATCGATTTGGATATCGATATGGATATCGATATGGATATTGATATGGATATCGATATGGATATCGATATGGATATCGATATGGATATCGATATGGATATCGATATGGATATCGATATGGATATCGATATGGATATGGATATCAATATGCATATCGATTTGGATATCGATATCCATATTAAAATGGATATCGATATGGATATCGATATGGATATCGATATGGATATCGATATGGATATCGATATGGATATCGATATGGATATCGATATGGATATCGATATGGATATCGATATGGATATCGATATGGATATCGATATGGATATCGATATGGATATCGATATGGATATCGATATGGATATCGATATGGATATCTATATGGATATCGTTATGGATATCGATATGGATATCGTTATGGATATCGATATGGATATCGATATGGATATCGATATGGATATCGTTATGGATATCGATATGGATATCGTTGTGGATATCGGTATGGAAATCGATATGGATATCGATATGGATATTGAAACGGATATCAATATGGATATCAATATGGATATCGATATGGATATTAAAATGGATATCGATATGGATATCGATATGGATATCGATATGGATGTCGATATGGATATCGATATGGATATCGATATGAATATCGATAAGTATATCGATATGGATATTGATATGGATATGGATATCGATATGGATATCGATATGGATATTATGGATATCGATATGGATATCGATATGGATATCGATATGGATATCGATATGGATATCGATATGGATATCGATATGGATATCGATATGGATATCGATATGGATATCGATATGGATATCGATATGGATATCGATATGGATATCGATATGGATATCGATATAGATATCGATATGGATATCGATATGGATATCGATATGGATATCGATGTGGATTTCTATATTTATATCGATATTTATCGATATGGATATCGATATGGATTTCGATGTGGATTTTTATATGGATATCGATGCGAATATCGATTTGGATATCGATATCGATATGGATTTTGATATGGATAGCGATATGCATATCTACATGCATATCTATATAGATATCCATACGGATGTCGATATGGATTTCGATATGGCTAACGATATGGATATCGATATAGATATCGATATGGATTTCGATGTGGATTTTTATATATATATCGATATGGATATCGATATGGATATCGATATGTATATAGATATGGATATCGATATGGATACCGATATTTATATCGATGTGGATATCGATATGGATAAAGATATGGATATCGATATGGATCGATATGAATATTAAAATGTATATCGATATGGATATCTATATGGATATGGATATCTATATGGATATCGATATGGATGTCGATATGGATATCGATATGGATATCGATATGAATATCGATATGGGTATCGATATGAATATCGATAAGTATATCGATATGGATATCGATATGGATACCAATATGGATATGTGGATATCGATATGGATAAAGATATGGATATGGGTATCCATATGGATATGGATATGGATATGGATATGGATATCGATATGAATATGGATATCGATATGAATATCGATTTGGATATCGGTATGGGCATCTATATAGATATCGATATGGATATCTATATGGATATCGATATGGATACCGATATGGATATCGAAATGGATATCGATATGGATATCGATATGGATACCGATATGGATATGTGGATATCGATATGGATAAAGATATGGATATGGATATCCATATGGATATGGATATGGATAACGATATGAATATGGATATCGATATGAATATCGATTTGGATATCGGTATGGCCATCTATATGGATATCGATATGTATATCGATATTGATATCGATATGGATATCGATATGGATATCGATATGGATATCGTTGTGAATATCGATATGGATATCGATATGGATATCGATAAGGATATCGATATGGATATCGATATGGATATCGATATGGATATCGATATGGATATCGATATCGATATCGATATCGATATCGATATGGATATCGATATGGATATCGATTTGGATATCGATATGGATATCGATATGGATATCGATATGGATATCGATATGGATATCGATATCGATATGGATATCGATATGGATATCGATATGGATATCGATATGGATATCGATATGGATATCGATATGGATATCGATATGGATATCGATATGGATATCGATATGAATATCGATATGGATATCGATATGGATATGGATATCAATATGCATATCGATTTGGATATCGATATGCATATTAAAATGGATATCGATATGGATATCTATATGGATATCGATATGGATATCGATATGGATATCGATATGGATATCGATATGGATATCGATATGGATATCGATATGGATATCGATATGGATATCGATATGGATATCGATATGGATATCGATATGGATATCGATATGGATATCGATATGGATATCGATATGGATATCGATATGGATATCGATATGGATATCGATATGGATATCGATATGGATATCGATATGGATATCGATATGGATATCGATATGGATATGGATATCAATATGCATATCGATTTGGATATCGATATGGATATTGAAATGGATATCAATATGGATATCAATATGGATATCGATATGGATATTAAAATGGATATCGATATGGATATCGATATGGATATCGATATGGATATCGATATGGATATCGATATGGATATCGATATGAATATCGATAAGTATATCGATATGGATATCGATATGGATATCGATATGGATATCGATATGGATATCGATATGGATATCGATATGGATATCGATATGGATATCGATATGGATATCGATATGGATATTGATAAGGATATCGATATGGATATCGATATGGATATCGATATGGATATCGATATGGATATCGATATGGATATCGATATGGATATCGATATGGATATCGATATGGATATCGATATGGATATCGATATGGATATCGATGTGGATTTCTATATGGATATCGATATTTATCGATATGGATATCGATATGGATTTCGATGTGGATTTTTATATGGATATCGATGCGAATATCGATTTGGATATCGATATCGATATGGATTTTGATATGGATAGCGATATGCATATCTACATGCATATCTATATGGATATCCATACGGATGTCGATATGGATTTTGATATGGCCACCGATATGGATATCGATATAGATATCGATATGAATTTCGATGTGGGTATCGATATGAATATCGATAAGTATATCGATATGGATATCGATATGGATAAAGATATGGATATCGATATGGATCGATATGGATATTAAAATGTATATCGATATGGATATCTATATGGATATGGATATCTATATGGATATCGATATGGATGTCGATATGGATATCGATATGGATATCGATATGAATATCGATATGGGTATCGATATGGATATCGATAAGTATATCGATATGGATATCGATATGGATAAAGATATGGATATCGATATGGATCGATATGGATATTAAAATGTATATCGATATGGATATCTATATGGATATGGATATCTATATGGATATCGATATGGATGTCGATATGGATATCGATATGGATATCGATATGAATATCGATATGGGTATCGATATGAATATCGATAAGTATATCGATATGGATATCGATATGGATACCGATATGGATATGTGGATATCGATATGGATAAAGATATGGATATGTATATCCATATGGATATGGATATGTATATGGATATCGATATGAATATGGATATCGATATAAATATCGATTTGCATATCGGTATGGGCATCTATATAGATATCGATATGGATATCTATATGGATATCGATATGGATACCGATATGGATATCGAAATGGATATCGATATGGATATCGATATGGATACCGATATGGATATGTGGATATCGATATGGATAAAGATATGGATATGGATATCCATATGGATATGGATATGGATATCGATATGAATATGGATATCGATATGAATATCGATTTGGATATCGGTATGGATAAAGATATGGATATCGATATGGATCGATATGGATATTAAAATGTATATCGATATGGATATCTATATGGATATGGATATCTATATGGATATCGATATGGATGTCGATATGGATATCGATATGGATATCGATATGAATATCGATATGGGTATCGATATGAATATCGATAAGTATATCGATATGGATATCGATATGGATGTCGATATGGATATGTGGATATCGATATGGATAAAGATATGGATATGGATATCCATATGGATATGGATATGGATATCGATATGAATATGGATATCGATATGAATATCGATTTGGATATCGGTATGGGCATCTATATAGATATCGATATGGATATCTATATGGATATCGATATGGATACCGATATGGATATCGAAATGGATATCGATATGGATATCGATATGGATACCGATATGGATATGTGGATATCGATATGGATAAAGATATGGATATGGATATGGATATCGATATGGATATCGATATGGATATCGATATGGATATCGATATGGATATCGATATGGATATCGATATGGATATCGATATGGATATCGATATGGATATCGATATGATGTATATCGATATGGATATCGATATGGATATCGATATGGATATCGATATGGATATCGATATGGATATCGATATGCATATCGATTTGGATATCGATATGCATATTAAAATGGATATCGATATGGATATCGATATGGATATCGATATGGATATCGATATGGATATCGATATGGATATCGATATGGATATCGATATGGATATCGATATGGATATCGATATGGATATCGATATGGATATCGATATGGATATCGATATGGATATCGATATGGATATCGATATGGATATCGATATGGATATCGATATGGATATCGATATGGATATCGATATGGATATCGATATGGATATCGATATGGATATCGATATGGATATCGTTATGGATATCGATATGGATATCGATATGGATATCGATATGGATATCGATATGGATATCGATATGGATATCGATATGGATATCGATATGGATATCGATATGGATATCGATATGGATATCGATATGGATATCGATATGGATATCGATATGGATATCGATATGGATATCGATATGGATATCGATATGGATATCGATATGGATATCGATATGGATATAATGGATATCGATATGGATATCGATATGGATATCGATATGGATATCGATATGGATATCGATATGAATATCGATATGGATATCGATATGGATATCGATATGGATATCGATATGGATATCGATATGGATATCGATATGGATATCGATATGGATATCGATATGGATATCGATATGGATATCGATATGGATATATGGATATCGATATGGATATCGATATGGATATCGATATGGATATCGATATGGATATCGATATGGATATCGATATGGATATCGATATGGATATCGATGTGGATTTCGATATGGATATCGATATTTATCGATATGGATATCGATATGGATTTCGATGTGGATTTTTATATGGATATCGATGCGAATATCGATTTGGATATCGATATCGATATGGATTTTGATATGGATAGCGATAGGCATATCTACATGCATATCTATATGGATATCCATACGGATGTCGATATGGATTTTGATATGGCCACCGATATGGATATCGATATAAATATCGATATGAATTTCGATGTGGATTTTTACATATATATCGATATGGATATCGATATGGATATCGATGTGTATATAGATATGGATATCGATATGGATACCGATATTTATATATATCGATATGGATATGGTTATGGATATCGATATGAATATGGATATCGATTTGGATATCGATATGAATATCGATACGGATATCGATATGGATATCGATATGGATATCGATATGGATATCGATATGGATATCGATATGAATATCAATAAGTATATCGATATGGATATTGATATGGATATGGATATCGATATGGATATCGATATGGATATCGGTATGGATATCGATATGGATATCGATATGGATATCGATGTGGATTTCGATATGGATATCGATATTTATCGATATGGATATCGATATGGATATCGATATGGATTTCGATGTGGATTTTTATATGGATATCGATGCGAATATCGATTTGGATATCGATATCGATATGGATTTTGATATGGATAGCGATATGCATATCTACATACATATCTATATGGATATCCATACGGATGTCGATATGGATTTCGATATGGCTAACGATATGGATATCGATATAGATATCGATATGGATTTCGATGTGGATTTTTATATATATATCGATATGTATATAGATATGGATATCGATATGGATACCGATATTTATATCGATGTGGATATCGATATGGATAAAGATATGGATATCGATATGAATCGAAATGGATATTAAAATGTATATCGATATGGATATCTATATGGATATGGATATCTATATGGATATCGATATGGATGTCGATATGGATATCGATATGGATATCGATATGGATATCGATATGAATATCGATATGGATATCGATATTAATATCGATAAGTATATCGATAAGTATATCGATATGGATATGGATATGGATATGGATATCGATATGGATATCGATATGGATATCGGTATGGATATCGATATGGATATCGATATGGATATCGATGTGGATATCGATAAGGATATCGATATGGATATCGACATGGATATCGATATGGATATCGATATGGATTTCGATGTGGATTTTTATATATATATCGATATGGATATCGATATGGATATCGATATGGATATCGATATGGATATCGATATGGATATCGATATGGATATCGATATGGATATCGATATGGATATCGATGTGGATATCGATAAGAATATCGATATGGATATTGATATGGATATGGATATCGATATGGATATCGATATGGATATCGGTATGAATATCGATATGGATATCGATATGGATATCGATGTGGATATCGATAAGGATATCGATATGGATATCGATATGGATATCGATATGGATATCGATATGGATATCGATATGGATATCGATATCGATATCGATATCGATATGGATATCGATATGGATATCGATATGGATATCGATATGGATATCGATATGGATATCGATATGGATATCGATATGGATATCGATATGGATATCGATATGGATATCGATATGGATATCGATATGGATATCGATATGGATATCGATGTGGATTTCGATATGGATATCGATATTTATCGATATGGATATCGATATTTATCGATATGGATATCGATATGGATTTCGATGTGGATTGTTATATGGATATCGATGCGAATATCGATTTGGATATCGATATCGATATGGATTTTGATATGGATAGCGATACATGCATATCTATATGGATATCCATACGGATGTCGATATGGATTTCGATATGGCTAACGATATGGATATCGATATGGATATCGATATGGATTTCGATGTGGATTTTTATATATATATCGATATGGAAATCGATATGGATATCGATATGGATATCGATATGGATACCGATATGGATATCGATGTGGATATCGATATTGATATCGATATGGATATCGATATGGATATTGATATGGATATCGATAAGGATATCGATATGGATATCGATATGGATCTCGATATGGATATCGATATGGATATCGATATGAATATTGATATGGATATCGACATCGATATGGATATCGATATGGATATCGATAAGGATATTGATATGGATATCGATATGGATATCGATATGTGGATATCGATATGGATATCGATATGGATATCGATATGGATATCGATATGGATATCGATAAGGATATCGATATGGATATCGATATGGATATCGATATGGATATCGATATGGATATTGATATGGATAGCGATATGCATATCTATATGCATATCTATATGCATATCCGTATGGATATCCATACGGATGTCGATATGGATTTCGATATGAATAACTATATGGATATCGATATAGATATCGATATGGATTTCGATGTGGATTTTTATATGGATACCGATATGGATATCGATATGGATATCTATATGGATACCGATATGGATATGTGGATATCGATATGGATAAAGTTATGGATATGGATATCCATATGGATATGGATATGGATATCGATATGAATATGGATATCGATATGAATATCGATTTGGATATCGGTATGGGCATCTATATGGATATCGATATGTATATCGATATTGATATCGATATGGATATCGATATGGATATCGATTTGGATATCGTTGTGAATATCGATATGGATATCGATATGGATATCGATATGGATATCGATATGGATATCGATAAGGATATCGATATGGATATCGATATGGATATCGATATGGATATCGATATGGATATCGATATGGATATCGATATGGATATCGATATGGATATCGATATGGATATCGATATGGATATGGATATCGATATGCATATCGATTTGGATATCGATATGGATATCGATATGGATATTGATATGGATATCGATATGTATATCGATATGGATATCGATATGGATATCGATATGGATATTGATATGGATATCGATATGGATATCGATATGGATATGGATATCGATATGCATATCGATTTGGATATCGATAGGCATATTAAAATGGATATCGATATGGATATCTATATGGATATCGATATGTATATTAATATGGATATCGATATGGATATCGTTATGGATATCGATATGGATATCGATATGGATATCGATATGGATATTGATATGGATATCGATATGGATATCGTTATGGATATCGGTATGGAAATCGATATGGATATCGATATGTATATTGAAATGGATATCAATATGGATATCTATATGGATATCGATTTGGATATCGTTGTGAATATCGATATGGATATCGATATGGATATCGATAAGGATATCGATATGGATATCGATATCCATATCGATATGGATATCGATATGGATATCGTTATGGATATTGATATGGATATCGATATGGATATCGATATGGATATGGATATCGATATGCATATCGATTTGGATATCGATATTTATATCGATATGGATATTGATATGGATATCGATATGGATATCGATATGGATATCGATATGGATATCGATATGGATATCGATATGGATACCGATATGGATATACCGATATGGATATCGATATGGATATCGATATGGATATCGATATCGATATGGATATGGATATGGATATGGATATGAATACGGATATTGATATGCACATCGATTTAGATATCGATATGGTTATCTATATGGATATCGATATGTATATCGATATTGATATCGATATGGATATCGATATGGATATTGATATGGATATCGATAAGGATATCGATATGGATATCGATATGGATCTCGATATGGATATCGATATGGATATCGATATGAATATTGATATGGATACCGACATCGATATGGATATCGATAAGGATATCGATAAGGATATTGATATGGATATCGATATGGATATCGATATGTATATCGATATGGATATCGATATGGATATCGATATGGATATCGATATGGATATCGATAAGGATAACGATATGGATATCGATATGGATATCGATATGGATATCGATATGGATATCGATATGGATTTTGATATGGATAGCGATATGCATATCTATATGCATATCTATATGCATATCCGTATGGATATCCATACGGATGTCGATATGGATTTCGATATGAATAACTATATGGATATCGATATAGATATCGATATGGATTTCGATGTGGATTTTTATATGGATACCGATATGGATATCGATATGGATATCTATATGGATATCGATATGGATACCGATATGGATATCGAAATGGATATCGATATGGATATTGATATGGATACCGATATGGATATGTGGATATCGATATGGATAAAGTTATGGATATGGATATCCATATGGATATGGATATGGATATCGATATGAATATGGATATCGATATGAATATCGATTTGGATATCGGTATGGGCATCTATATGGATATCGATATGTATATCGATATTGATATCGATATGGATATCGATATGGATATCGTTGTGAATATCGATATGGATATCGATATGGATATCGATAAGGATATCGATATGGATATCGATATGGATATCGATATGGATATCGATATGGATATCGATATGGATATCGATATGGATATCGATATGGATATCGATATGGATATCGATATGGATATCGATATGGATATCGAAATGGATATCGATATGGATATCTATATGGATATCGATATGGATATCGATATGGATATCGATATGGATATCGATATGGATATCGATATGGATATCGATATGGATATCGATATGGATATCGATATGGATATCGATATGGATATCGATATGGTATATCGATATCGATATGGATATCGATATGGATATCGATATGGATATCGATATGGATATCGATATGGATATCGATATGGATATCGATATGGATATCGATATGGATATCGATATGGATATCGATATGGATATCGATATGGATATCGATATGGATATCGATATGGATATCGATATGGATATCGATATGGATATCGATATGGATATCGATATGGAAATCGATATGGATATCGATATGGATATTGAAATGGATATCAATATGGATATCTATATGGATATCGATTTGGATATCGTTGTGAATATCGATATGGATATCGATATGGATATCGATAAGGATATCGATATGGATATCGATATGGATATCGATATGGATATCGATATGGATATCGATATGGATATCGATATGGATATCGATATGGATATCGATATGGATATCGATATGGATATCGATATGGATATCGATATGGATATCGATATGGATATCGATATGGATATCGATATGGATATCGATATGGATATCGATATGGATATCGTTATGGATATCGATATGGAAATCGATATGGATATCGATATGGATATTGAAATGGATATCAATATGGATATCAATATGGATATCGATATGGATATCGATATGGATATCGATATGGATATCGATATGGATATCGATATGGATATCGATATGGATATCGATATGGATATCGATATGGATATCGATATGGATATCGATATGGATATCGATATGGATATCGATATGGATATCGATATGGATATCGATGTGGATTTCGATATGGATATCGATATTTATCGATATGGATATCGATATTTATCGATATGGATATCGATATTTATCGATATGGATATCGATATTTATCGATATGGATATCGATATGGATTTCGATGTGGGTTTTTATATGGATATCGATGCGAATATCGATTTGGATATCGATATCGATATGGATTTTGATATGGATAGCGATATGCATATCTACATGCATATCTATATGGATATCCATACGGATGTCGATATGGATTTCGATATGGCTAACGATATGGATATCGATATGGATATCGATATGGATTTCGATGTGGATTTTTATATATATATCGATATGGATATCGATATGGATATCGATATGGATATCGATATGGATATCGATATGGATATCGATATGGATATCGATATGGATATCGATATGGATAAAGATATGGATATGGATATCGATATGGATATGGATATGGATATGAATACGGATATTGATATGCATATCGATTTAGATATCGATATGCTTATCTATATGGATATCGATATGTATATCGATATTGATATCGATATGGATATCGATGTGGATATCGATATGGATAAAGATATGGATATGGATATCGATATGGATATGGATATGCATATGGATATGGATATGGATATGGGTATGGATATGAATACGGATATTGATATGCATATCGATTTAGATATCGATATGGTTATCTATATGGATATCGATATGTATATCGATATTGATATCGATATGGATATCGATATGGATATCGATATGGATATCGATATGGATATCGATATGGATATCGATATGGATATCGATATGGATATCGATATGGATATCGATATGGATATCGATATGGATATCGATATGGATATCGATATGGATATCGATATGGATATCGATGTGGATATCGATATGGATAAAGATATGGATATGGATATCGATATGGATATGGATATGAATACGGATATTGATATGCATATCGATTTAGATATCGATATGGTTATCTATATGGATATCGATATGGATATCGATATGGATATCGATATGGATATCGATATGGATATCGATATGGATATCGATATGGATATCGATATGGATATCGATATGGATATCGATATGGATATCGATATGGATATCGATATGAATATTGATATGGATATCGATATGGATATCGATATGGATATCGATATGGATATCGATATGGATATTGATATGGATATCGATATGGATATCGATATGGATATCGATATGGATATCGATATGGATATCGATATGGATATCGATATGGATATCGATATGGATATCGATATGGATATCGATATGGATATCGATATGGATATCGATATGGATTTTGATATGGATAGCGATATGCATATCTATATGGATATCCATAAGGATGTCGATATGGATGTTGATATGGATAACGATTTGGATATCGATATGGATATCGATATGGATATCGATATGGATATCGATATGGATATCGATATGGATATCGATATGGATATCGATATGGATATCGATATGGATATCGATATGGATATGGTTATGGATATCGATATGAATATGGATATTGATATGCATATTGATTTGGATATCGATATGAATATCGATATGGATATCGATATGGATCGATATGGATATTAAAATGGATATCGATATGGATATCTATATGGATATCGATATGTATATCGATACTGATATCGATATGGATATCCATATGGATATCGATATGGATATCGATGTGAATATCGATATGGATATCGATATGGATATCGATATGGATATCGATATGGATATCGATATGGATATCGATATGTGCATATCGATATGGATATCGATATGGATATCGATATGGATATCGATATGGATATAGATATGGATATCGATATGGATATCGATATGGATATCGATATGGATATCGATATGGATATCGATATGGATATCGATATGGATATCGATATGGATATCGATATTGATATCGATATGCATATCGATTTGGATATCGATATGCATATCGATATGCATATTAAAATGGATATCGATATGGATATCGATATGGATATCTATATGGATATCGATATGGATATCGATATGGATTTCGATGTGGATTTTGATATGGATAGCGATAGGCATATCTATATGCATATCTATATGCATATCTATATGCATATCTATAGGGATATCCATACGGATATCGATATGGATTTCGATATGGATATCGATATGGATATCAATATGGATATCATTGATTTTTATATGGATATCGATATGGATATCGATTTGGATATCGATATGGATATGGATATCGATATGGATATCGATATGGATATCGATATTTATCGATATGGATATCGATATGGACGTCGATATGGATATCGGTATGAATATCGGTATAAATAACGATATGGATATCGATATGGATTTCGATATGGATATCGATATGGATATCGATATGGATATCGATATGAATATCGATATGGATATGGATATCGATATGGATATCGCTATGGATATCGATATGGATATCGATATGGATATCGATATGGATATCGATATCGATATGGAAATCGATATGGATATCGATATGGATATCGATATGAATATCGATAAGTATATCGATATGGATATGGATATTGATATGGATATCGATATGGATATCGATATGGATATCGATATGGATATCGATATGGATATCGATATGGATATCGATATGGATATCGATATGGATATCGATATGGATATCGATATGGATATCGATATGGATATCGCTATGGATATCGATATGGATATCGATATGGATATCGATATGGATATCGATATGGATGTCGATATGGATATCGATATGGATATCGATATGAATATCGCTATGAATATCGATAAGTATATCGATATGGATATGGATATTGATATGGATATCGATATGGATATCGATATGGATATCGCTATAAATATCGATATCCTTATCGATATCCACATCGATATCCATATCGATATCCATATCAACATCCTTATCCGTATCAATATCCATATCCATATCGATATACTTATCGATATTCATATCGATATTCATATCGATATCCATATCGATATCCATATCGATAGCCACATCGATATCCATATAAAAATCCATATCGATATCTATATTGATATCCATATCGTTATCCATATCGAAATCCATATCGACATCCGTATGGATATCCATATAGATATGCATATAGATATGCATATAGATATGCATATAGATATGCATATAGATATGCATATCGCTATCCATATCAAAATCCACATCGAAATCCATATCGATATCCATATCGATATACATATCGATATCCATATCGTTATCCATATCGAAATCCATATCGCCATCCGTATGGAATCCATTTAGATATGCATATAGATATGCATATCGATATGCATATTAAAATGGATATCGATATGGATATCTATATGGATATCGATATGGATATTGATATGGATATCGGTATGGATATCGATATGGATATCGATATGGATTTCGATATGGATATCGATATGGATATCGATATGGATATCTATATGGATCGATATGGATATTAAAATGGATATCGATATGGATATCTATATGGATATCGATATGTATATCGATACTGATATCGATATGGATATCCGTATGGATATCGATATGGACATCGATGTGAATATCGATATGGATATCGATATGGATATCGATATGGATATCGATATGGATATCGATATGGATATCGATATGGATATCGATATGGATATCGATATGGATATCGATATGTATATCGATATGGATATCGATATGGATATTGATATGGATATCGATAAGGATAACGATATGGATACCGATATGGATATCGATATGGATATCTATATGGATATCGCTATGGATACCGATATGGGTATCGAAATTTATATCGATATGGATATTGATATGGATACCGATATGGATATGTGGATATCGATATATGGATAAGGATTATGGATATCGATATGGATATCGATATGGATATCGATATGGAATATCGATAGTGGATATCGATATGGATATATCGA